>PVJI01025801.1:0-20007 GCA_004026765.1 Micronycteris hirsuta
ACCTCCACACCCCTCCCCCTGGAAGGCCTTCAGGGTCAGCGACTCCCATGGAGCTATCACCTCCTGTGATGACAGTGTCTCCTCTGGAGCACCCTCTGAAGGACCTGCCTGAGGCTCTTCCTGGGGATGTGCCGTTCTTTTCACAAACACGTCCATAGTGGTTTGCTTGGTTTGTTTCTTTTCTTCATCAGTTTGCTTAAGCACAATGCACCATGAACATTCACTTTGTTAGTGAAAATCTTTCACTGTAGAGTGTCATGTTTCAAACATCTAAACATGAGGTCTGCTTGTTTAGCTTCTGCTAAACCCTCCACTGTGGATTCTCTTGGGGGGTTCCTTGGGGGCTTCTCCTGTAGGTTCCTTTCCTCTTGCATCTTTTACAGCTACATGTTCCTGTTCCATTTCCAACATCTCATTACTCAGTTCCTCAGGAACCACCTCCAGAAGCTCCTCAGTGTCCCCCTCATCCGCACCAGGTTAAAGTTGTTTGCATCTCATCCACATCTTTTGCAACCTCCTTATCCTTGACAAACCCTTAGAAGGGTTTGAACTTCTTGTGTGTCTTCTTCCGGATGCCACTGATATGCTCCTTGATGGTGTCACCCAAGCCCAAGCAAGAGTTTTGATGCTGTCATAGATGTGGTAACCCTTTCTGAATTGCATCATTGTCTTTCTCAGTTGTAGCAATATCCTGGGCAAAGGTTCTCCTCAGGTAGTAGGCCTTAAAAGCTGCTATAACTTTTTGATTCATTATTCAGATCAAAGCGATGGTGTTTGGAGGAAGAAATACCACTTTGATATAAAGATCACCAATAGAAGGAAGATATCTGTGAGCATTATCAACAATAAGCAAAATCTTGCTAAGTATGTTATTCTCCAAGCAGTACTTCTTCATTTTATTTCTCTGGCATAGCAATTCAATAGGGTATCCTGGAAGAGGAGCTGGTTACTCCATGCATTCTTATTGCTCCTGTGGTACATTGTCAGTGTGTGTTTATTGATATGCTTGAAGGCCCTGGGGTTCTCACTGTCCTACATGAAAAAAGATTCCAATTTCTAGTCCACAACACTGCCCCCAAGTTAGACTACTTCTGTCCTTACAGACCTTGAAACCTAGCATTGACTTGACCTCATTATGGATGAAAGTCCTTTTAGGCATCTGTTTGCAGAACTCAGAGGTTCCATCATATTGAATATTTGTTCTAGCAAGTAATTTTCCTTCACAATCAGGTTATCTAGAGTTTCCAGAAATGCTTGAGCTTCCTTCACATTAGCACTTGCAGACTCTCCACTCACTTTCACATTATGTAATGAATGATGATCTTGAATCAGAGCAAGCAATGATGATCTTGAACCAGAGCAAGCAAAAATTTCAACATCATATTCAGGTCCAGCCTTTTCTTTCAACATTGCAGCAAACATTTTGCTTTGGTCATGGTCATCATGAGGCTGAGAGGGCTACACTTCTGTGCCTGGTCTTCAATCCAGGCCATTAGAAGTTTTTTTACATCAGATATAGGACTTTGTTGAATTGTTGTTAGTCTTGTTGCCTTCAGTGAAAGAGATCCTTTAACAGGTTCTGTCCCTTGTTCTTATTCTTCAGGATGGTCCCTGGGGTGAAATGGAACATGCCTGATTGATGAGCAGTAACCATCACTGATTTTCTACCTTTGTAGTCCTTAATCACTCTTGCTTTCATTTCCAGGTCAATCATTTGATGCGGCCTCTTACTGGCACTACTGCAGTGGATTTTGCATGCTTGAACAAAACAACATGAGATTAAATCAAGCACAAGAGAAAATGAAATAATTGAGAGATGCAGTAACCAGGAGATGTAAGAAGCTGCTGACAGTGTAACACAGTATACTGTTTTACAGCAAAAAAAAATTTTTTTTAGAATCCATTAATATTTACTTTTTTCATCCATTAATATTCTATTTTTATTACATTTTATTGACTATACCATTACAGGTGTCCCACTTTCTCCCCCTTTGCATCTCTTCACCCAGCACCCCACCACTTTCTCAGGCAATCCCTGCACCATTGTTCATATCCATGGTTCATACATATTAGTTCTTTGGCTACTCCATTTCCTATACTCAACTTTACATCCCCATGGCTATTCTGTAACTACCTATTTGTACTTCTTAATCCCTTCACCTCTTTACCCATTCTTCCCACAACCCTCTTGCATTTGGTATCCATCAAAACACTCTCCATATCCATGATTCTGTCCCTGTTCTTCTTGTTTCCTTAGTTTGTTTTCCAGATTCAATTGTTGATAGATATGTATTTATTGCCATTTTATTGTTTATAGCTTTGCTCTTTTTCTTTTTTTAATATATTTTATTGATTATGCTATTACAGTTGTCCCATTTCCCCTTTTTATTCCCCTCCCTCCCACATCCTCCCCATTACCTGCCCTTTAGTTTTTGTCCTTGGGTCATACACATAAGTTCCTTGGCTTCTATATTTCCTATACTATTCTTAACCTCCTCCTGTCTGTTTTCTACCTACCATTTATGCTACTTTCTCTCTGTACCTTTTACTCCTCCTTCCCCCTCCCACTCCCCTGTTGATATCCTTTCATATCTTATATAAATCCTTTTAACATTTCATATAATAAAGGCTGTGTGATGATGAACTCCTTGAACTTGACCTTATCTGAGAAGCACTTTATCTGTCCTTCCAGTCTAAATGAAAGTTTTGCTGGATAGAGTATTCTTCGATGTTTGTCCTTGCCTTTCACGACTTGGTATACTCCTTTCCAGGCCCTTCTTGCCTGAAAGGTCTTCTTTGAGAAATCAGCTGACAGTCTTATGGGAATTCCTTTGTAGGTAACTGTCTCCTTTTCTCTTGCTGCTTCTAAGATTCTCTCCTTATTTTTAATCTTGAGTAATGTAATTATGATGTGTCTTGGTGTGTTCCTCTTTTGGTCCAACTTCTTTGGGACTCGCTGAGCTTCCTGGACTTCCTGGAAGTCTATTTCCTTTGCCAGATTGGGGAAATTCTCCTTCATTATCTGTTCAAATACATGTTCAATTTCTTGGTCTTCCTCTTCTTCTGGCAGCCCTATGATCCGGATGTTGGGCTGTTTACAGATGTCTTGGAGGTTCCTAAGCCTCTCCTCATTTTTTTGAATTCTTGTTTCTTCCTTCTGGTCCACACTGTTGATTTGAGTCCCAGTTTCCTTCTCTTCGCTATTGGTTCCCTGCACATTTCCCCTCATTTTCTTTAGCGTATCCTTCATTTGTTCATTTATTTGCATCCAACTTTCTTCCAATTTTGTGAGCGTCCTGATTACCAGTGTTTTGAACTGTGCATCTGATAGGTTGGTTATCTCCTCATCCCTTAGTTGTAATTTTTCTGGAGCTCTGTTCTGTTCTTTCATTTGGGCCATTTTTTTTTCTTGGCATGCCTGTTACTTTAAGGGGCAGAGCCTTTGGTGTTCACCAGGGCGGGGTAACCCATGTCGTTGTGTTGTGACGCTGCCTGTGGGGGCAGGGCCTGAGCGAACAATAGCACTTGCACCGCTCTCTGCACTTCCCTCAATATCCACAAGCAAGTTGGGTCCTTCTGTGCTGGCTCCGGGGTGGGTGAGTGGGCTTGTGTAGATCCAAGTCCCTGTGGGTCTCTCCAATTAACTCTCCTGTGAACCCGGGAGTTCCTCCCACTGCTGCCTCAACCCCCACAGGTGTTTTCAATCAGTGGTTTGAGGCTTTATTTTCCCTCGATGGTGGGATGCATGGTCAGTTCCGCTCCCCAGCTTTTTCTTCTGGTTTATCTGCGTGAGAATGAGGGACCGCCCAGTCCACAAGCCTCGGCCCCTTTGGGTCCAGGTCAGCCAGCCTCAGGTTTCACTGAGTGCGCCAGCTGCGTTTTGGCCAAGGGCACCTGCAGGGGGCCTCTCCAGGCAGCTGCAAGGTGGCTCTACAAACCTCGTCTCACTGCGCACTCTCCGCCCAGCTCTGCCCCGCTCCACCCCACTTACCGATCTGGATGAACGTGTCTTCTTTAACTCCTTGGTTGTCGGACTTCCACTCAGTTCGATTTTCTGTCAGTTCTGGCTGTTTTTGTTTTTTTAGATATGGTTTTTCCTCTTTTGGTTGTGCGAGGAGGTACAGTATGTCTACCTATGCCTCCATCTTGGCCGGATACAGCAAAAATTTTTTATAAGTAGGAAGACTGCATTCTAAATAATGATGAAAAGTATAGTATGGTAAGAACATGAACCAGTTGTTTATTATATTTTCAAGTATTATGTACTGTACAGACTTGTATGTGCAGCTATACTTTTATATGACTGGCTGCGCAGTAGGTTTGTTTACACCAGCATCACCACAAACACACGAGTAATTAATGTGTTGCGCTATGATGTTATGAAGGCTACAGCATCACTAGATGATAGGAATTTTTCAGCTCCAGTATAATCTTATGGGACCACTGTCATAGGCACGTTCTGCCATTAACCAACATGTTGTTACACAAAGCATGCCTGTGTGTGATTTCATTGATCTGGAATCTGGCATAGGCAGAAGTAGTCTATCAGCATTTGCCTAAATCAGAGGACACATGGGGATTGACTGGTTTGGGAATAACAAAATGGGCCTTTGTCATCTGTACACTTACAATGGCTACATTCATTTTTAACCACTTTATTGAAGTCAAAATATCATTCAGTTCTCCTTTTTTAAGTGTACAGTTTCATGATTTTTAGTAAATGAAACAGCTAGGCAACCACGACCTTCAAAAACATCCTCCCCTGTTTGTAGTTCATTTCCACGTCTCTCTCCAGCCCTAACAAATCACTGGTCAGATGTGTATCTCCACAGTTTTGCCTTTTCTTGAAAAGTGACATTTCTTGAATGTCATATAAATAAAATGATAAAATGCATAGTCTTTTGTATCTGACTTCTTTCCTTCAGGATAATGTCTTTGAGGTTCACCCATGTTGTTGCCCATATTAGTAGTTCCTACCTGTTTATTGCCGAGTAGCATTCTGTTACATGAATATGCCACATTTTATTTATCTTTAATATAGTCTAACCTATTTGTTTATTGATTCATCTGTCTATAGGCATACCTCACTTTACTGCACTTCAACGGTGTTGCTCTTTTTTTACCAATTGAAGGCAAGACCCCCCACCAGCAGAAAGATTAGGACTCACTCTACAGTAACATTTGGTTTATTGAGGCACTCTAGAACTGGACTCCAAGCAATATCTCCAAGGTATGCCTGTGCTCATCTGATGATTGGCATTTGGGTTTGGGATATTTTCTAATATCCCAATAAGCTGCTTTTAACATTTGTATATATGTCTTTGTGTGGACATGTGTTTTCATTTCTAATGGGAAGGTAGGAGTGGAATTGGTGAGTCATATAATAAGAGTACATTTAACTTACGAAGAAACTGCTGTTTAAAGAACATCATGGTATAGTGGAAAGAGTAAAGGCATTAGAAGCCAACTAACCTGAACTGACATCCCATCCTGCTATTTAGCAGCTGAGTGACCCTAGATAAGTCATTTGACACCTCTGTTTCCTCATCTGCAAATGAGCATAAATAATTCTATGTTTTGTTCATGTTGCCAGAATTCATTGAGATAATGTTTATTAAGTGCTTGGTAAAATATCAAGAGAAAGCTCTCAATAAAAGGTAGCTAAGCGTAGTAGTAGTAGTGGCAGCAGTAGCAGCAGTAATAGATAATACCCCAAATACTTTGTTATTTGGGGGATAGAGTTAGCACAAGCTAATGGTCCACTGATCATCCCCAAATTCCCAGCCAGATCACACAGCAGGTGTATGTTGTTTGTGGTGTTTATTTTCATTCTTCCTTCTTTTTCTGAGCCTCACTTGGCATATGGATCGGTAGACCTCTCCAAATGCAGGCCAGAAAAACAGCAGTCATCCCAGAGCTGTGCATAGTAAAACCATCCTGAGTTGCTCAAGATCCAAGAGGTGATCGCACAGAGAAACAGGAATGGAAAATAATCATCTTTTTACCTAAATCTGTTAGATATAACAATTTGTCTTCTTACCTAATACGTGCCTCAGAATGGGTAATTAGGAGCGCAAGGCATTTGGAAGGACCACGAGCATTCTCTAGCTCAGAGAGAGTTATCTAGTTAAGAGAATAACCCTAACATCCAGAAAAGAGTCAGGCAATCTGTAGTCAGTTGCTCAGCCATGTGGTCGAGATTCACTCACTGTGGGACTCAGGAGGGGGATGAGGTCTATGCGCATGTGATGAAACCTTCTTGAAAACTCTAGGGTTTGAGGTAGACACTAAATATTTTCTCTTTTACGACAGATAACTTAATAAGGACTCAGAAGGAGGAAATACGGAAGTAGCAGACAGATGTTGGAGGGCAAAAGGGTAGATGAGATGGATGTACTGTGAAATGTTCACTCAATTTCTATAAACGTGACATTTTAAGACATGGACTGATACCAATGTGGCCATTAAAATGAATTTAATGTTCAGTTTAATGTTCATAAATCAAATAATGATGGCTTTTACAGTCAGTGATTTTTGAAGTCAGGTATCCAGTAAATAGTCACCTTGCAAGAGAGAGGGTGGCAACACATCTTAAAATTAGGTACAATTTACTGCATTTCACATCGTGTATAAATTACTGCATACGTGCAGTATGTACAATCATTCTGATTACATGGTAAATAGAATGTATGCTGGGGGAACTTCGAAAGACCTCGATACATACACAAACAAAAAGGAAACTCATTTGTCCCCAATCCCACCATCCAAGATTCTGCTTGTTAGTATGTCGCAAAAGGTTATCTTTTCAAAAACCTTTATACATGTAGTTGAAATGATTGCATTGAAGTCACATATACAGTCTCACAGGGCACATTAAAACTCATCCTCTGCGGCCCTGGCTGGTGTAGCTCAGTAGATTGAGCGTGGGCTATGAACCAAAGGGTCCCGGTTTGATTCCCAGTCAGGGCACATGCCTGGGTTGCAGGCCAGGTCCCCAGTGAGGGCCACGTGAGAGGCAACCATACATTGCTGTTTCTCCCTCTCTTTCTCCCTCCCTTCCCCTCTCTCTAAAAATAAATAAATAAAATTAAAAAAAAAAAAACAACGAACTCATCCTCTGTGCAGATGAAAACCAGGTCACTTCAGATCATGAGAAGTCCTTCAATCACTTTTGGTCACAAAGCAGGTTGCTTCAATAATTAATGTCTGGCCCAGAGTAACAATATAAACTTCAAACTTTACTTAAATGCAAAGTCTCCCCGTCTTCCCTGCCCTCCAGTTTGGTGAATGTAGGCCTGCTGCCTGCAGTGGGAAAGGGGATTTCTTTCTTCTTTCCTCACCCAGCACTTTAACTTCTCCTCTAGCCCGTCTGGTTTCTAAGCCTATACAGCTAGAGCATGGGGCGGGCATTGGGGGCAGGGGGAGAAGAAGAAAGGACACAGGAGAATTCTTACTTGACTGATGCTCTCATGAGTTGGCCGTGGTGCTATCTGGTCCTGGCAAGTATTTAAGCTCATTCTTTCTCTCAAAGAGCATTTCTATGGGTTCTTCAGAGAATCCCACTGTGCTGTTGGGAATTTCTCACTTGTAATTCCCTTGATACATGGATGCATTTCTTCTGGCTTGTCCTTTAAATTGCCATTCTGAGCCTCTAAGATCTGGTAGTAAATTTCCAGCTTGCTTTGCTGAGGTTCCCGCTTCTGCCCAGGTGGCTCCTCTTGGACAGGATGTCAGGCAGCTGCTCACCTGTAGTCCTCAAATGGCATGTGGCTCTCAAATGTGACCCCAAAAACCTAAACCTCTTACCCATAGCAGGAGTGAAGTTACTTCCCAACTTGCAACCCCTAGTCTGCTTCTGCCAGCTACTGACACCAGGTTGTCCCTCTTTTGGCCTCTCAGGCATAGGTCAGACACACTCCAGGGACATATAATAAGTTATCCAAGTTCTCATTGAAAGCTCTTACATAAGCTTAAAAGGGGGGAGGGAGAGGTATGAGCCTCCTACAACACCAGTAACTTTCTCTGTACAAGTCCTCTTTGCATCTGTAACTTAAGGTTCTTTTTACTCTTGAGGTAGATGAGAGATTGAGTTGCAAGACTGTTTTACGAACACCTTCTTTGCAGATCCTACATGGCATTCTCATATCTCACAGCTGTTGTCAGAAATTGAGACTAATTTAGTTTTATGTTTACATAAATGGATATATATGTATATATATGGCTTCTATAAGGCATGCAGTTTGGCTTTGGCAGAGACTAGATAGTTGTTCACCAACCATTTTTTGTTCTTTTTAGACATACAGGTATATAATATTCCCTTCTCACCTTGCACTTAAGTATTCCCATGTGAGTGTGGTTCAGTTCTAGCCAATGGAGTGTGAATGGATGTGACATGTGCCTCTTCCAGTCCTGGCCCCTACGGCATCCCATACACGAACCCTCCTGATTTTTCAACTCTTCCATTGGTTTGTGCAGTGGAATACAATCATCTTGGAAGCCACATGTTGAAAATGATTGAGCCCCAAGTGGAAAAAACCTCCTACCAATGAAGAACAGTTACTTAAGTTAGGTTATCAGAATGAGAAAGTGCCTCTGTTGTAATTAGCTATGGAGATTTTGCCGTTCCAACTGTGAGCACACCCCTAATTTGAATCTTTTTTATGTTAGGGTATTGGTTTCTTTTTACTGATTCGTAAGAAGTCTGTATTTCCTATTAAATATAGGGGTGGGAAAAAGTAGTTTTACAATTGTGAATACACAAAACACAAAGTTTATTCTTGATTTATTTATTAATTATTGTATTATTTACCTGTGTTAGAACAAGAAACCTACTTTTGTTCACCCTGTATATAATGTGCAATTTTTTTCATAAATTTTGCGAAAAAAAGTTTCCCACCTTGTTGTTTGCATTTAAAATTGTCTTTATGGCATTTTGGCTGCCTAAAAAAATTGTTTTGTACAGTGAGGTTTGGCAATCTTTACTTTTATGGTTTGAGTCTTTTGCCATTATGTTTAGAAAGCTATTTTGGACTGTTGATAATTATAAATTCAGTTGCCAACCTTTCTGCTGATATGCTAGGCTTCCCAGTAACTCTTAATTCCTGGTTTGGAGATTTCTCATCTATAGCTACACTGAGATTTTGAAGTGGTCATTTGAAACTCACTTTGAAATACTTAGTGAAAGGATCCTCTGACATAGAGAGAAAAAAATATATGCTTTTGGACCTGGTGCATAAGATTAATTTCACACCATTAAAGAACAAGATCTTGTCAAAATTCACTTAGGTAAAGTTCAAGTTTAGAGTTTTGATTGTCTGTATCTTCATCCCCATCTTCTGCTAGACACTCAACACTCCCAAGATAACTCTTGGCTGGCTAGGATCTTCAAGAAACCCGTTATTCCTGGCATTTGAGCCATATTTCATGCATCCAAGTTTCATAATGTCACCCTCCACCTTGTCTCTCACATAATAGTTGTCTTGACCTATCTTATATTTCTTTAGATAACTGCAGTAGAATCTGAATGAATATGGACCTAAGTCCCTCATATTTGCATTATCTATACCACAATCAAAGCAGCAAAACAATGGGAGAATTTGTGTAAATAACCTTGGGGAAGAAATCCCTACAGTCATGCTCTCTCAGTCACTCCCACTTAATGTATAGAAAGGGCTGACCCTGAGTCAGACAGAGATCAATGCAATTATTTAGTATCTGATTTGATCCCATACCAAAAAAAACCCAGTGTTTTCCAAAAGTCTGATTTCCAGTGTCAGTTTATTCAGGATTTTAGTGAAATACAACATGTTACTTAGGGAAATGCTGCATGTCAAATGCACCTGCCTTTTCAGTACTTAACACAGTACCTGGTATATAGAAATCATTTAATAACTGGCAGTTTGTACTCCTTAGTTGCCTCCAGCTTTTTAATCCATCCCCCACCCCCTCCCATCTGTCACCCAACATGTGAATAAGTCATGGAATGGAATGTACAGCAGAGGGAATATAGTCAATAATATGTAATAACAACTTATGGTACCAGATAGGAACTAGACTTATATCATGGTGATCACTTCATAAGGTGTATAAATGTCTAATCGCTATGTTGTACACATGAAAATAATATAATGTTAATTATAATTAGAAACATAAATTTAAAAGATTTAGAAGAGTCATTCAACACTTGTGTTGAATGAACAAAAACTTTTGCCATCCTAGGACACAGAAAGTATTTGGTCACGTGATGCACAAGAGCATCTGAGAAACAAGAAAAACTGGAGGGGGAAAATCTTGCTTTGGCAATATTTATATAATTGTCCAGCAGCATAGGCAAGTGAAAAGAATACAAGCTTAGGACATCAAAGCAACAAGAAGAATGAATAGGCAAAACCAAAGCCAAGGGTGATCAGGAATTGCTTTAGGCCCTGGGGGACAAGGGCTGTCCATGAACATGGCATTAGCTTGACAACTCCCATTTGTGAGAAACCAAGAGGGAGTCTCAAGGGAGAGAGAATCCAGGAAAGAAGCATATGGCAGAGAGCCACTCCCAAGAAAGCCTCGTGGGTCAGAAACAGGCAGATTCCCACCCCTTCTGAAGATATATGAGCTCAGTGGTTACCACTGGAGGACTCCAAGCTATTCACACCTCCCAGGACTCTCGGTCACTGTGCATACCCCTAAATTACCATGGGAACAAGACATCGTTTTCTTTTTTTGTATTTTAATGCCATTTTATTTTTAATAATTTTTTACTGTTGTTCTATTACAGTTGTCCCAATTTTCCCCCTTTGCTTTCCTCCTCCCACCTGCTGCTCCCACAGTCAATTCCCACACGGTTGTTCGTGTCTATGGGTCATTCATACATGTTCTTTGTCTAGTCCCTTCCCCTTCTTGTTTTCTTTTTATATACCTCCTTGCTGAAACACTACCCTGAGGGATTACCTATAGGTAAACTCAAGGCAGCAAGAGGAAGAATCTGGAATACCAGAAGAAGACCCAAATACAGGAAAATTTGACATCGTCCTCCACCCTAAAAGTGGAAAACATACCCAGAGCATCTCTGACATAAGATCTGAGTGGGGTAAGATCTACCCTCACAGTAGGTTTCATGTGAAAGAGCACAGTTTGTATTGTATCTAAATGTGTGGCAGATCCACTTGGCGTTTAGCAAGTCCTCTACTATTATTTGTTATTATCATGCCATGAATTTATTAAGTCAGAATAGTGTCTCAGATTAGTTTAGCAGTGAACAGGATTTGGAGGTTAAGAGTGCTAGCAGAGCTTAACTCCCATAAGGAGCTATAAGACTGCATGATAAAGGTCTATAGCAGTGATTCTCCAAGTATGGTCTTTGACCCAGAAGCATCAGAGTAACCTGTGAACTTGTTAGAAATTACAGTTATAGGGCCCTACCCCAGGCCTACTGAATGAGACAGGTTAGAGATTGGGCCCCATTATCTGTATTTAACAAGTCCTCCAGGTGATTTTGAGGTGTGACTAAAGATTACATGTGGCTGAGAATCACTGGTCTAGAGCAGAGGACAGTCGGGGCTCTGTGGTGGGAGCTCCCAAGCAGCCATGATAGCATTAGTTTCCTAGACGCGTGCCAAGAGGTGAAGGGGAACCCCAGACCTCTTGGTCCTCTAAGCCCCATTTGCCTATTTCAATATGCTGTTTCAAATATATGCTAGGATAATCCACAGAATGTGTTTGTAGCCCCAGAGTTTAGACTTCAGCTTGAAAAAGAGTGAGTTAAAGAAAAGTAGTGTAGTTCAGTGTAATAAACCTGAATTCTGAAACAGAAGCCTCGGTTTGCAACGTTATCTTGGGTAATTAACTCGTCCGAGCTTCTATTGCCCTATCTGTAAAATTGGAAGCAAATAAATTTATTTTCCAAGTTGTTCTGAGAATTAAGCAGAATAGTGATGGGTGAAGTTTGTCCAACAAGAGCCCTGACTCATTGTTAAGTGTTCAACAAGGGTCGGCCATTATGCTGTGATATGAGTTACTTGTATTACCATCAGGTTGAACCACATGGAATAGGCGACAGGCAACCATTTCTTGGGCTCCAAAAACAGGAGTCTCACACAGTTCAGCCTACTATGTCCTCCTCACAGTTTGGGCACAAGCATAGTAAGCTCTCATACCTCTCTCTGAACTACTCAATGGCTTCATGAACAGAGTTGTGAGTGGCTGATTTGCATCTTTGCCTCACAGAATTATTGGATACACAAGGGTCGTACTTTACTTCTAAGACTCAGTACCTTGCAGGGGAACCATGTGAATAGAATGTGAAAATATTGATATATGATTGACTTTAACCTGTGACAGGATAGAGTGGTGGGCCCTATGTTTGGGAAGAAAACAAATCCCCTATTATTGTCATCAGTCAGTAGACCCTTCGTCAACCTTAATGGAGGTGAGGAGGGGTTGAGTCATCCAGGAAGGAGACCAGGTAATGACACACTGACTTGCTTCTCCAATTTAACTTTTTCAAAGAGCTAGATAGTATCACAGCTAGGATGGAGAGCTCTACACAGACGACTGTGGTTTGTCCTCTGGAGCAGCGCGTATCAGGATACAATATGCATGTGAATCACCTCAGGAGCCTGTTACAGGGAAGGTTCTGACTCAGCGCCTCTTGGCTAGGGCCTCACATTCTTGTTTTTTAACCAGCTTCCTGCTGTTGCCAATGTTGCAGATCAGTCAATTATAAGGCAAAGCTCCACAGGATGTGTTGAGATTTGGTACCAAATTGGTTTAATGTTCAGTGGAAATAGAAGAAATAGGAGCTGTTTAAAGAGGTGAGGAACATCTGGAACTGACTGAACAGGGATGACCAATGGAGGCATCAAAAAGCACATGAAGAGGAAAATATGTTAGCTATATCAAGGTTCCACAAATGACAGCCCGTCTCCTGTGTTTGTAAATAATGTTTTATTGGGACACACCAATAGCTGTTTATGAGTTGTCTGTGGCTTCTTTCACTCTACTAAGTCAAAATTGAGTAGTGGTGCCCGGTTGGTGTAGCTCAGTGGATTGAGTGCGGGCTGGGAACCAGAGGGTCCCGGTTCGATTCCCAGTCGGGGCATATGCCTGGGTTGCGGGCCAGGTCCCCAATGAGGGCCATGTGAGAGGCAACCATACATTGCTCCTTCTCCCTCCCTTCTCCTCTCTCTGAAAATAAATAAATAAAATCTTAAAAAAAAACCTGAGAACTCTTTAAAAATAAATAAAAATTAAAAAAAAATTTGAGTAGTGGCGAAAGAGATCTCATGATCTGCAAAGTGCAAAATATTTACTCCAACAATTTATAGAAAAAGTTTGCTGAACCTGAACTAGAGATTTCTGCCTTGCTCCCCTTTATCATGGATACTTTTTAAAAAATATTTTATTTATTTATTTCTTAGAGAGTGGGAAAAGGAGGGAGAAAGAGAAGGAGAGAAACATAATTGTGTGAGAGATACATCAATTGGTTGCCTCTCTCATGTCCCCAACTGGGAAACCAGGCTCACAATTCAGGCATGTGCCCTGACAGGGAATCAAACCTAGGACCTTTTGGTTCACAGGCCAGCGCTCAGTACACTGAGCCACATCAGCCAGGGCTCATAAGATACTCTTAAAAGAAGGAGGGAGGCCTGTTTGCTTTCTAATTAATGCTCAATCCTGTAGCACGCAAAAATTAAGAGTCTCAGAACTGGAATCAGAGCTAAGGAAGACCAACAGGATGTGTGTTTGATAATCACAGCTGCATTTACTCTGTACACAGGTCCAAGTTAAACTATAGAGAGTGTAAGAAAAGTCAGAGCCATGTCTCAGTTTTAAGAAAGCTCAACATCTGGTTGAAGGTGCTATTCCCTTCTCCTTCATTGTTTTTCTTGATATCCTCTTCCCAAAGTTCAAAAACACCAAGCAGTAGACTGATTGGCCAGTTCTGAGGTACTCATTAGAAAATAATTCCTCCATTATTTCCCCATTTAAATAGAATGCATTTTTGTGATGTTTATTTAAACTTTCTTTTAAAAATCTTTAAATCAGTAATAATGTAATTTTGGTATAATGTATCATAAACATTTCTCCATGTTTTTCTATAAGTTTTATTATCTTGATTGTTTTGACTGCATAATGTTCTGCCAAATATACTCCATAAATTTACTTGACCTTTAGTATATTATTGGAAATATATTCTGTCATCTCTAAATAGTTATTGCTTAAATACAGGAAATGATTTTTAATATAGAGCTTTTCCTATATTTTGGATTATTTCCTTAGGATAATTTCTCAGAAGAATATTTATGGTACCAAAAAATATAAATACCTTTAAGACACATTATACATAATTCCAAATGGCTTTCTAGAAGGACTATATCAATTTACATTTCTATCAGCAATGAATAAGCATTCCAGCTTGACCATATTCTTACTAGAATAGGGTGTCATTTGTTTTGGTTAGTTTGGGACAAATATAGGAAAATTATGGTATAAATAGAAGGGTGATTTAATTATCATCCCTGAGCGGTAATTTTTATTGTATCTTCCTTCCTAGTACTTAAAAGTAGAACATGAGTTGATATTGCCCATTCTGTTCATCGGACTAGAACCAGAAACTAGAATCTTCTCATGACATTTTTTGCTCAGAAGTCCGAATAAGGCATGTCTGATCTGAATCACATCTAAGAGCTTAGTTAATTTTGTTCTAAAAAGGACTCTTAATAACAACACCACATAGAAGGTGCTGTTAGGGTATGATTCCTGAAGTGTTAAATTGAGGTTTCAATATGAAAAGAAGAAAAAAATTAGAAAGGATAGAGTAAGTCACATTCAATTTCTTACAATCCCTCATATTTCTATAAACCTTCAACTTAAGCATTTTTACATCAATTCTTTCATTTGTGCCTCATAAATACCTCTAAGGTAGAGTAAGCACTGTTATTCTAAGCATGAAGAAGTTAAACAAAGTTTGGGGAGGTAAAGTAACTTGCCTAAGGTTACATACAGAGCTACTTATAGTAGAGAATGACCAAAACCCTAGAATTTCTATTCACTTACATATCCATAGGATCACTGACTAAGTGAATAAATATTTGTTGAACATGCCGTGTTTCAGTGCTAAGCCCTGAGGCTAGAGCATTGAACAAATAGAAATGATCCTTGCCCACACATAGCTTGTTGTTAGACAACAGGAAACAGAAAAATAGTTGTATAGTACATAAACTTTCAATTACATAAATTAAATTATGGCAAATATTATAGAGGAAGGAAATGGGAGAATAATGGAGAGCTATTTTATTTAGATGGCATGGTCAGAGAAAGCCCATCTAAAGGAGTGATGTGTAAGGGAAGATCTAAAGGGAAAAGAAGGCTGCAGGCAAGAATGTGTGTGTGGTGGGGCAGGTCGCCTGTGTGTGTGTGTGTGTGAGGGGTAAAGGGTACCATTTAGACAGATCCTGACATCCAAGGCCCTGAGGCAGAAAAGATCTGGACATGTTTGGAAAGTGGGAAAAACACCAGTCTGGCTAGCACAACCTACAATAAAATATATCAACTGATAAAGTCCTATCAAAATCATAGAGCTTGCAGGTAACTCTCTTTTGAGTACAAATAAACAAAAAGTAACAGATATATTAGGAACATCTTCAAAATGAAGAAAAGACAAAAACATGCAGTCAGAAAAAAAATAAGGGGGAAAAACCTTAAAATCAAATAGTAACTAATATTCTCAGAATGGTGAGGGATGGTAGAATACCCATAAAACAAGGACAGAATGCTATGCAAAAGGAGTAGAGAATAATTTAAAATTGTTGAAGATTTTGATCTGACTATAATTTTAAAATCAATATAAAAGATGTAGTATGAATTAGAGGCAATCTCATAGATCACACAAAAAGAACAATAACAAAAGGATAAATAATAAGCAACAAAAAAGATAATTAGAAGATTGATACAAGAAGCCCAAAATTTAACTAAGTTGATTCAATAAAACTTCCCCAAATTAAAAGACACATTCTCCAGTTTAAATTGAGCCATCAAGTGCTCAGTGCATGAATGAAAACAGACCTATAACAGGACACATTGCATTGTGAAATTTAGAACCTAGAGATAGAGGGAAGATCCTAAAAGCCTCCAGATAAGAAGAAAATAACCATATACAAGTAAGTGGAATCAAGAAAATTGAGCTTTTCAACAACAACATTGAGAATTAGAAGAAAATGGAACACTGCTTCAAAATTCTGAATGGTCATAATTTTTAACATAGAATTATATTTGTAGCTAAATTATTAATCCAAAGAATGAAGATAAAATAAGCATAAGCTTGTAATTGCAAGAATTCAAATGGATGTACTCTTTCTTGAGAGCTGGTTCAGAGGTTCTAGCAGAGGAGTTGAGCTATTTATACACCCTTGACCAAAGACCAGTCCTCTCCTCTAGTTGGGAAGGTTGTCCACTTTGACCAAGCTTGCAGCTTCAGGAGGGATGCACAAGGATCAGTGAGGGAGGAAGGGGACACCCACCTAGCCAACCAGATCAGCCAATCAACCCTGGCGATCAATGGGGTGACAGATGTCGCAGCCAGATTGCCCTCACATCCAGATGTATTCTTTCTTAAAAAGCTGTTGAAGGGTATCCGTCAGCCAAATAAAGTTGTAAACTAAGAAAGAGAAAAGGATCCCAGAAAGATTTCAGTTAACATAGCAGAGTGGGGAAGGGAAGTCACAGGGTGTTAGCTGTGTGGCAGAGACAGGTTGGACTGAAGCAGGAGGATCAGAAAGCTATGGAAGACTCCAGGGAAAAAAGATGGAACCATCACATTATCTGATGTGTTTCATGTTTGGAGGATATTATCAATAGGCTTTTAACAGTATTATTTTTAAAATTCTGTACATATGCATTTTTGATAAAAATTAAAACCAATTTAAAAAATAACATAAGCCAATGGACTGAATGAGATTTCTCAGGGAGAGAGAACATTCTAATTTGGAAGTCAGATAAAGGAGGAGAAATGAGTGTCATGGGAGTCAATGAGGGAATATAAAGAAAGGGTGATTGACTGCTACTGAGATATTAAGATGAGATTGAAAGCCATTCATTTGATTTCACATCCTGGAGGTCTGGAAAGTTGGTCATGCACATGTCTGGTAGAAATCATTGGCAAGGTACAAGAGGATAAAAGCCAGTGTGAAGTGGGGTAAGAGTTAGTGTGAAGCCAATGTGTGGACAACTCTAAACTTCAAAACAAATAACACCCACAACTATCAGAAAATCAAATTGTATGGAAGTACAACAAGGATTTATTTATTTATTTTGTTGATTAAGCTATTGCAGTTATTCTATTACCCCCCCTTTATTCCCCTCCACCCCACATACTGCCCCCCTCACTTCCCCGCCTTTAGTTCTTGTCCATGGGTCATACACATAAGTTCTTTGGCTTCTACGTTTCCTATACTATTCTTAACCTCCCCCTGTCTGTTTTCTACCTACCGTTTATGCTACTTATTCTCTGTACCTTTTCCCCCTCCCCCCCACTCCCCTGTTGATAGCCCTCCAAGTCTTACATAAATCCTTTTAATATTTTATATAATAAAGCCTGGGTGATGAACTCCTTGAACTTGACCTTATCTGAGAAGCACTTTATCTGCCCAGCCATTCTAAATGAAAGTTTTGCTGGATAGAGTAATCTTGGATGTAGGTCCTTGCCTTTCATGACTTTATAAACTTCTTTCTAGCCCCTTCTTGCCCAAAAGAAATCAGCTGACAGTCTTACGGGAACTCCTTTGTAGGTAATTGTCTCCTTTTCTTGCTGCTTCTAAGATTCTCTCCTTATTTTTAATCTTGGGTAATGTAATTATGATGTGTCTTGGTGTGTTCCTCTTTGGGTCCCTCTTCTTTGGGACTCTCTGAGCTTCCTGGACTTCCTGGAAGTCTGTTTCCTTTGCCAGATTGGGGAAATTCTCTTTTATTATTTGTTCAAATAAGTTTTCAATCCCTTGGTCTTCCTCTTCTCCTTCTGGCACCCCTATAATTCAGATGTTGGAACGTTAAAAGATGTCCCGGAGGTTCCTAAGCCTCTCCTCATTCTTTTGAATTCTTATTTCTTCATTCTTTTCTAGCTGAATGTTTTTTTCTTCCTTGTGATCCACACTGTTGATTTGAGTCCCAGTTTCCTTCCCATCCCTATTGGTTCACTGCACATTTTTCCTCATTTCATTTAGTGTATCCTTCATTTTTTCATCTAATTTGTGACCAATTTCAACCAATTCTGTGAGCATCCTGATTACCAGTGTTTTGAACTGTGTATCTGATAGATTGGATATCTCTTCGTGGCTTAGTTGTATTTTTTCTGGAGTTTTGATCTGCTCTTTCATTTGGGCCTTTTTTTTTCTCTCATCATGACTGTTACGTATAAGGGGGCGGAGCCTTAGGTGTTCACCAGGGCAGGGTAACCCACGTCGTTGGTTGTGATATTGTTTGTCTGAGAGGGCACAATGGCACTTGCTCCGCTCGCTACCCACAAGCAAATTGGGCCCTTCTGGTGCTGATTCCCACAAGGGCAGGCTTGTTCTAGGACCCTGTGGTTCTCTCCAATGAACTCCCCTGTGAGGCTGGGAGTTCCTCCTGCTGCCGCCTCAACCCCCACAGGTGTTTTCAATCAGTGGTTTGAGGTTTTATTTCCCCTCACTGGGCCCCTGGGCTGTGCAGTCTGCTCTGCTCCTGAACTTTTTCTCCTGGTTTATCTGCTCGAGAATGCAACTGTCCGCTCACTGGCCTCAGTCCCACTGGGTCCAGGTCCGCCAGCTGCAGCACCCCAGTCCTATTTCAGCGCTACACACCAGGCTTCACAAACTGCCGTCTAGCTGCACACTCAGCTCCACCCCACTTACCAGTCTGGATGAACGTATCTTTAACTCTTTGGTTGTCAGACTTCCATAAAGTTCGATTTTCTGTCAGTTCTGGTTGTTTTTTGTTTTTAAATTGTTGTTTTCCATCTGTTGGTTGTGCAAGGAGGCACAGCGTGTCTACCTATGCCTCCATCTACCACAACAAGCAGGGATTTAAAGAAGCCACTGTCATCCAGATGGATAGGAGGGGTAGACACGTGGAGGCAAGGGAGAGGCAAGGAGACACAGTATGGCACAGAGAGGTGGCAGTGGTGGTGGAACATGCAAGGGTGGTCCCACATGTATGTGTGGTGGATAAAAATTGGGAGGGATATCTTAGGAGTAAGAGATCCCAGCCCAAGGCCAGATTGAAGAGTCCAGGATTCCAATGCCAGGAAGATAAATCTCCATGACTTCTGGCTATAAAGAACAGTGGGGTTTGGGGTGATGGAAGAAACTACTGGATTTTTAGGAAACTTCATTTAAAGGGCCCACACAGTCTTAAAAATTTCGCAAAACCAACCCACTCTGGGATTCAACACCAGAACAACAGCTGGAAGGGTGTCAACCACATATGGGGGGTGGGTGAAGTGATTAGAAATGGGGTGAGTGCTGGGCAAACCACCAGAAACCAGGCAGCAGCACAGTCCCCTCTCCGAATCCTCCCCCCACCCAAAGGCACAAAGTGGTGAAGCAGGTTGCCTCATCCTGGTGATTACCTAAGCCTCTGACCCACACAATTTACAGGTGCCTTTTACAGGGAGTCAGAGAAGCTCTACCTAATACACAGAAACAAACAGAGAGGCTGCCAAATTGAGAAAACAAAGAAATATGGCCCAAATGAAAGAACAGAACAAAACCGCAGAAAAAGAACTAAACAAAACAGAGATAGCCAACCTATCAGATGCATAGTTCAAAACACTAGTGATCAAGATGTTCAAAGAACTCATTGAGTACAGCAGAAATGTAAAGGAAGAAATGAAAGTTACACTAAGTGAAATAAAGAAAAATCTACAGGGAACCAACAGGGAAGGGAAGGAAGCCGGGATTCAAATCAATGTTTTGGAACATGAGGAAGAAATAAACATTCTACCAGAACAGAATGAAGAAACAACAATTCAAAAAAAAAAAA
>PVJI01025802.1:0-19928 GCA_004026765.1 Micronycteris hirsuta
AGCCCTGCTCTGTAACATTTTGGCTGCCCTCTTTAGTAAAGGCAAAAGTTTCCCACAGAGGCACAGGCGCACATATATCTGTTAGTCCTCGGTTGAGTATCCTGCCCCTGCAGCTCATGTAGGCTCTCCACCCCCATGGCTATGTCATGAGTCACTCTTCCAGTGCCAGTTCTCACAGACACATTTATAACTTGCCCCAGGCAGCAGTCTCCTTCCACAGCCCCTCCCTTAAGGAAGGCACTGTTTTGTCTGCTTTTGTTATGCAATGTGCCCCAAACTCTGCCTTCAGCTCAGTGGGCGACCTTCCTGCTCCACTGTGTCTTCTGCAGAATTGGGGGATTCCCTTATTTTTCATGGACCTCTGCTCTGCCCTATCCTGTTACAATGGCATGAGTATATTTTAGAACACACAGGGTCCAGCAGAAGTAATGTCTGCTTGAGTGTGGTTGGTAGGGTAATAATATGTGTGTAATAATTTATAGTTTTAATTTGAACATTTCACCTAAAATGTCATATGGTGTGCTTGAGTGTGATATTGTTATGTTACAGAATTACATGCTTATGATTCTGTAATAAAAGATTTTGTAATGAAAAGGGGTGTTGTTTGTGCCAGAACTTCTATATTAAGAGCCAAATGATTTTCCAAAAAGGATACAAGCAGAGATCTTTGTGAAAATTAAATGTTAATATATGTAAAGTTAGATTGGCACAAAGCAGGCACTGTATACATGCTAGCGTGTTAGCTCTTCAGGAGTGGCCCAAACTCTCACACGCATTGATCTAAGAATTCATTCTTGCTTCTTCCCTGAACAACCTCCATGACCTTGAGTGACTCACTTAATTGCCTCAGGCTTGGTTTTCTTACCAATAAAATGAAGAGATTGATTAGATAACTTCAGAGATCCCTGACATCCTAAAGATTTATGCTTCTCTGACTCCTCAGGAGTGAGGCATTTTCAGACCAAGTTCAGTCCTTGGCCATTGGTCATAATAGCTCTTGGATATTTCTTTTCGCTTTGATGCAAATGGTCATATTCAGGAAAAGGATGAGATGTGTAATTCTACATTGATTAGGAGATGAAATGTAGCTGATGTTCTTTCTCATCCCCTGGCTGTGCCCGTTAGGTTCCATCAGAACATAATAGTTTTGGATGATGAGAATTTTTGAAAATAAGTAAGACCATTAGTAAGTAACAAATAGATAATGATATGACATAAGCAGGGATGATAATCAATATAATTAACGACAGATGTGGCATGGGCACTGATGATAAAAATATGTCAGGTATGCAGGTGTGTTCCTATTGATTGCCAGTCCCAAGTGTAAGAAATTTTTGGAGGATCAAGAAAGGTCAAGCCCTGGCTGAGTACTCAGTTGGTTAGCGCATCAGCCCAAAACAGCAAGGTTTCAGGTTTCCCAGTCAGGGCTCATATAAGAATCAACTAACGAATGAATACATAAATAAGCAGTACAACAAATTGATGTGTGTCTCTCTTTCCTCCTTCTTCTCTCTGTAAGATCAATAAAATAAAAAAGAAAGGTTAAGAGAGATGAGATGAAGGAATAAATAAGGAAACATTAATATTAGATAACTCTGAATATAATTGAAAGTTAAAAACCAAATAAGGTCTGGAAAGGAAAAATACCAAATTATCTGGCTTATTAGTTCTTTCAAAATACTCTCTGATTCACAAAACAGCCATCTTAGTTTTTTCAGGCTGCTAAAATGAACCACCACAGACTGAGTAGCTTGTAAACAACAAAAATTTTCTCAAAGATTTGGAGGCTGCGGGTCCAAGATCGGGGAGCGAGCAAAACTGGGTGAGGGCCCTCTTCCAGGTCACAGGTTTCTCAGTGTCTCCACACGGTGGAATGGGCCAGGGATCTGTCTGGAGCCTCTTCTACGAGGCATTAGTTCTTTCTGTTCATGATGGTTCCACCCTCATGACTTAGAATATCCCGAAGGCTCCCTACTAAAACAATCACACCAGGCATTAGAATTTTAACATATAGGTTTTGAGGGTGGAACTCAAACATTCAGGCTATAGCACAACCCACCATGTAGCCTGCCCCTTTGAGCCACCAAAATGGTGAACTAAGTTCTTTAAAGATGACAATGACTTGAAAATGTCCTCTAACAGGAAACAGTGAAAATATTTTAGTGGCAGGGTTTGTTTTTATCACTCACTATTTTTCTAAAAAGCATATTTTGATTTTAGTAGAAATGAATTTACTCTGGCAACTTCATTAAATTTTACGCATTTATTTTATTTTATTTTATTGGTAATATAACTCCGGTGAAACAGAGGTCTCTTTAGATGTGCTCCCTGCCTCTCCCTTGCACTGTAAAGTACCAGCAGCGTGAACACTCTGAGCTGCTCAGCAGCTGATGCTCTCTCTGCCACTTGGCGACTGGCTTCTGGCATCTCACACTGGTGAGCATGGTCCCCACTGTTTCTAGGCTCAGAGAAGAAAATGCACATAGCACAGTGGTTAAAAACACAGATTCTGCTGCCAGATTGCTGGAATTTAAATCCTTTCTCTGACACTTACTAGGCTTATGAACTTGGACAAGATATAATCTTTGTGCCTCAGTTGCCTTATCTGTAAAATCAGGATAATAATAGTATTTAATTTACACAATTGCTGTGAGGAGTAAATGAATTAATAAATGTAAAGTATTGAGATCAGTTCATAGCACTTAGCAGGGAGGTGCTCAGCAAGTGTACACTGTGATTTATTAAGGTTCAGTTAATTTATTAATGCAAAGAATATTTCATAGAAATCTGAGTTTGCTTCTGAAGTCTTATTGTTTATTCTAGAAATGAACCCTTTTTAAAAAGCACCAATATACTATGAATAAAGATGAGAGCAGCATTCAAAAAATACATATGGTATAATTTCTTACTAGCAATGCACCACACTTGTAACTATCAGCCTCTGCATTTTCATAATTCTTAAGATTTTGCATTACCTTGGTTGCAAACACACACACACACAATTAAAACTTCATTCTCAATAGTTCACCTTTAAAATTTTAAAACTGTTCAAAAAACAATGATATTGTATTTTTCTGTATACATTTTTAAAAATAAACGTGTTCTCAGTGATTGGCATTAATACTATTCAACTGCAACTGTTGTGCTAATGCTTAAGAAATACTTAAACATAGGTTTCAAGCATCAGCTACCATGGAAGTATGCCAATGTCGCTCTTACTGATTTTTGGTGACACAGAGGCAATTCTCGACCCTGGGCCTGTGATGAAATGAAAAAGAAGGCATGAAAAAGAAGGCCATCTGATTCTGACACTCTCTGGGACACTCATCGTCATTTCAATAAGGAAAGAAGGACAAGGTTGGTCACCCTAGAAGCTCATTATCTCGTTCTAGCCCTTTTGCCTACAATTCCGGTGGCTGCCACTCCAAAGCCAGTGTTGCCAATTTAACAACGTGCACAATATTTTTTAAAGGCCTGTGTTTTCTAAGCTCCTTTTAGGAGTTGAGATAAAAAAAAGTAAAGAAATGAGACATTTTTTTTATGGTCAGAACATCAATATAGATTTTTCTCTTTGAAAATTGAAGTGAAGTTTAGAAGGAGATTGTGAATATGTTTAGCCCAAAATGTATTATGAATCAAAGCTTTCTTTATTCTGGTCAGCAAAACCAAGAAGCCAGAGAAATGTTCTAATCTAATATATTAGGGTCAGTTCTCTAAATAAGTTAAAGTAGATACAGTTAAAGCAGTGAATCAATGTTAATTAACCCTCCCACCACCCACACACATCTTTGACAGAGGCTTAGGAAGAAAGAGAGCAATGAAATGTAAGTGCTGTTTTGATTCACTGCCTTGGAGGTGAGGGGGAAAGAAATGGTGAAATTTGGTCCTGCTAGGATTTCTAGAGAATGGGGACATAGATGAGGTCTGTCCAGAAAGTATGCATCCATGTAATAGGAAAAATAGAGACATTTATTGAAAAATATACAAGATACAAGAGACATTGTACATAGGATAATGATGCCTCAGTCCCCTTCAAAGTTATGGACCTTCTTGAAGGAATTTGGTTCATTGGTAGCAGTTTGAATCAAGTCATTAGCATCTGCAGCACCATTTCCTTCTGCTCTGGTAGCAGAAGCTGCAGAACAAATTTTGCCATGACACATTTCATGCCAAGATTCTGTGTCAAAATCTTAGACACAGTACTTTTTGGAATCCCCAGATCAGCTTCTAGATCCTGCACTGTCAGTCACCGGTCTTTGTTGATTGCAATCCATATGCATTCAACATTCTCAGCTGTTCTGCTTGTTGTGGGTCTTCTAGAATGTGGACCACTTTTAGCAGATTCTTGACCATCTCGGAAGCATTTGTGCCACACTTTTCTTTGCTCTGCACTCACTGCATCATCCCCAAGAACCTTTTAAATCATCTGAATAGTTTCTGTGAAGGAAGGATCAAGTTTAACACAAAAGTTGATGCAGATTTGTTGCTCTACTTGCTCAATCATTTTGAATGTGATGGTCATACAGTACACATGCTCGTCTAACAGTGTCTACCACCCCTACTGACTAGTGCAGTGAAGTCATCATTGTTCATGCATGTGCATTCCAGTCTACACTGCGTGGCTGCCAGGTTACATCAATGTCATGCAAACCGTTCTCACTATATTCAGGACTTTTCCTGAATAGACTATACACACACACACACACACACACACACACACACACACACATATAACATATATGTATATGTACATACATATATAGATAAATAAAAAGTTTATTGATTTCAGAGAAAGAAACATTGATGTGAGCAAAACATTGGTCACCTTCCATATGCACCATAACCAGGTCTCAAACCCGCAGCCTAGATATGTATCCTGGCTAAGAATCAATCCAGTAAACCCTCAACCTTTTGGTTTACTGGACAATGCTCCAACAAACTAAGTCACACAGACCAGGGCTGGGGAGATACTTTTAAATATCTGAGCCTGGGTCACAAACAAGGATGACCGATGTTAGATCATACCTGTAATGGCTGAAGGAAGACCCAATCTTAAGCCTCCTGGTTTCCCTGGCTTTAGCGAAGTAGGAGTCTGGGTAGATAAGGCATCTCCCAGAAGGAGTCATTAACACCTCTTTTACTAGAGGGGCCAATCATCCTGAGACTAAAGAAGGCAGAACAAACTCCTCCCCCTCTAGAACCAGTGACAAGAATGAAAGGGAAGAAGCTGCACAATTCATGTGACATATCCTTTCCTTTTTGTTCATGAGCCCAATAAATGGTTTCTACCCCTTAAGTGCATGTTAAAATGTGCTTCGTTTAGTTGAACATGAACAGGTTAGAAAGATTTGAAATTCAATATTATAAACTGAGATAGACCAAAAGTCAATTCATAAAATGATTACTCGACCCCAGTACTTAGACCTACTCAAAGTTTGGACAACTGATGTAATATAGAAAAAAATAGATATCTGATTACTTTTTTCTGTAAAATATATTATGCTTATTAAAATCACTTCAAGATTTCCACTTTCAGTGTCTTAGTAAAGGTCTCATTACTTCTCACTAGGGTATTTCAATACGATTGCAGGTGGCTTGTTTTCTTTACAGTGTCTCCAGTCTTTACCTGGGCATCAGAGTGACTTCCATGATATTCTTCCATGTTACCTCTAGAATCTGAACAGTGACTAGAACAAAGGAGACACTCAAAAAACAGTACCAAATCAATAAATGAACCCCAAATCAGAGCCTTGAAAATGCTAGTTCTCTGCTGACATATTTTAGTGGATTTTTATGACCTACAGTATAATTTATACTTCTTAGCATAATATGTATGTCCTCTACAACCTAGCCCTCAATTTTTATTTACAAATATTTAATGCAATACCTGAAAAGTTTACATTTCAGGTAGACTACACTCTCAATCCAGTTAAAGTGACTAATCATCACAGTGTACCTTGTCCTTGGATGTCTTTGCACAGACTGGTACCCCAGACTAGAATTTGTTTCCCTCCTTTTCTATCCTTTCAAGCCGTATCCATACCTCAAATACCAGTTCAAGCCTCACCTAATCCATGAGTTATTCTCCAAGTGGGAGAAATCACTCTGAATTTACAAACTCTCTGGTTATAACTTTTTTCAGAAAGAATTTACTCTTTGATTTATCAAATAGTTTTGCAAACTTTTATGTTCAAGGAATTGAGCTAAGTGTTGAAGATCTAAGAGTCAGTGAAACATGGCAACTGCCCACAAAACATGTAAGCCAGGAGGAAATCCAGACAGGCAGGCAGATTGCTATGCTAGAGTTT
This sequence comes from Micronycteris hirsuta, assembly GCA_004026765.1. Taxonomy (NCBI): domain Eukaryota; kingdom Metazoa; phylum Chordata; class Mammalia; order Chiroptera; family Phyllostomidae; genus Micronycteris; species Micronycteris hirsuta. The sequence goes on from PVJI01025802.1 coordinate 6,309, forward strand.
CTTTAGATGTTACAAGTAAGGGTTCCAGACAACTATAAGGGAGGCATTCGACCCACGTTCTTGAGGTGTCAGGAAAGAACGTCTGGAATAAGTAGCCTATTGTGCCTGGAAGACAGTAAGTCATCGTTTGAAATAATAAATGAGCCGGAATTAGAATTGTGATTACATCAATTCCCTCCTCAAAAACTTGTAAAGTCTCTTTATTGTCTACAAAATAGAGCTTATGCTGCTAGGCATTTAACAGCACAGGCATTAGTTAAGTGAATGGAGACCCAGGATAGGGGAAGAAGGGTACCTGCAGTACACAAGGCCTGAAGGAGAGAGAGCATGGAACGCTGGGTAACTGCTGTACTTCCCCACCCTCCTGACCTCCACAGTTTTCCTCAATCAATGCACAGCAAAACAAGCCTTATTTTCTCTCGTGTAAAACTACTGGAGCAACTTTTTTATTTAATCTTCATTACTAGATGGTAAGTTCTTTATTTGTGAGAACTTGTTATATTCTCCACAATAACATACACACAATCTAGGACCCTAATCAACTAATTGTGTTGAATGTAATTAAATATGATAGTAATATCCAAAAGAGAAAGGATCAGTGTGGAGGGAACAGGATGGTTTTTCTTTATATGCTGTTCATAGTTATTAACTATTAATATTGAACTTGGCTTCTGTCTTCTCCTGAAATTATTTTAACTTACTCTCCACTCTGATGCTTCCAGTTTATTCATAGCCAACCATAAATGTATCTCCTTCTGTCTGTCAGAGCTATCCACTTAGGATGTTAGCAATTGATGTAAAGTTTTGTGCCTCGAGCATCAAAAATCTTTCATCTTTCTCTATATTGAGCTAGAGCTTTATCTCTTCTTTTTTCCTTAGGGTTCTATTTTGTTTATCTGCCTGGATAACTTTCTCAGTTAGAGCAAGAAAGTGATTCTATCTGTATTCACTTTTCCTATGATTTTCAACATGAATTAAAACTAAAAGATTATGTGATGGTAACTTAGTAAATGCTGTCACTATCTTATCCCTATTTCTCAGGATAATGCCTCTTCCATAATGCCACTCAAAATCTTTCTTATTTGTGTTACTTTTAAAAAAGAATAGCCCAAATAACTTGTTTTTTTTTTTCCCTAAACCAGTTGAGAATAAGCTAAGGACTTGGTGTCTTATTACTCCCCAAACCTTTGCTGCGCAGTTCCTAAAGACAAGGATATTCTCTAACTTAACCACAATATCACCGTCAAACTTAGGAAATTATCACTGATTTGTTACTGCCACTTGTTATGAGCTGAATTCTCTCTTCCCAAGTTCAGAAATTGAAGTCCTAAACCTAGTACCTTGGAATTTGACTGTATGTGGAGACGGGGCCTTTAAAGGGGTGATTAAGTTAAAGTCAGGCCTGTAGGGGAGATTTCAGTCCAATCTGGATGTGAAGAAGCAGCAAGACGGTAAGCTTCTTCAAACCAAGAGAGAGGTCATGGAAAAAACCCAAACCTGAAAACACCTTTGCCTTGGATTTCTAACCTTCAGAACTGTGAGAAAGTAAATCGCTGTTGTGTAAGCCACGCGGTCTGTGAATTTCATTATGGCAGGCCTAGCAAACTAATTCACTATCTCATATACAAACCCCACAAATTTTTACAATTGCCTAGTAATAAAATATGTAGTGAAACATGCAAACAAAGACTATCAGTTGTATTTAGTTGTCACGTCTCTATTATTTTTAATCTGGAATAGTTTCTCATTCCTTCATTGACTTTCAAGACCTTGATACTTGAACATACACTTCTGCAGAGCTAGTTTATATAACGGCATTCAGGTCATATTATACATCATCCTGTGCTTTATTTTGTTGAATCCTATTTTGTACTTTAACCAGCGCTGGTGATGCTAATTTGACCACTTGATTACAGTTATGTCTGCTATTATTTTCCACTTAAAAGTTACTCTTTTGTTTTTGTTTTGAAATTAAAGAAGTTTGTTGTTGTTTTCTTGTTCAGGGGAAGATAGTTTGAGATGATGTAAATGTCCTGGCTCTCATCAAAATTTTACCCAGTATTTTTAGCATCCACAGATGATTCGTGCCTGTATCAATAACTGAATTTACCAAATTATGAGTTTTTAATTCCTTCTATAATACAGGGCTTCCTACTTCAAGGGTAGATTTCTCTTCATTTATGTATTCATTTGTTTATATAATGTATATATTTACCTTGATGCTTAAATCATCTCTGCTTTCAACAGTGGGGTCTCTTCAAGCTCACATCTATGTTCCTTTGACATGTTCCCAACATTCTTTGAGGACTTTCTTCATCATATGTTCCAAGCTCACCTTACACATTTACAACCACATTCCTAGAATCAGTCACTTCTTCAAGAAGCCATGGTTTCTCTTAGTGACAGTGGCATTTAGAAGCCAAGATCTAGGTACTAACTGAGCTTATCATTATTGGAGTGGCACTGCTTCCAGGCCCTTTCAGTGGCAGAACTGGTTACATGTGGGAATTCTTTCCACACACGTGAAAAAACGTAAGTCCCGGGAATTTACGCATAAAGAGCACGGCTCCGCGTGAATAAATTATTCCCGTGTAGGCAAGCGTGATTCATGCCTGCAGAAAAAGAATTCTCTAATGGGAATTTGGCAAAAATGTATCTTAAAACATTCTCTGACTTGCTGAGTCTCTCCCTCCCGGAGTCAATAGATTTAAGTTAATGAATCCATGAAATTCTTCTCTATCTCAATGTTTTATGGTCCTAAAAGTTAACGCCCTAGTTAGCTTACCCTCAATTTACTTGTCTCCTCTTTAATGAACTACCCCGGTCCTGTCTGCCACTGGACCTGAATTTACAACCTAATGCTCTATACCCTAAATCTTTACCTTACTGAGTAAACCTACCCCTTATCTATTCCCTTCCCATATATCCTCATGACCCAACTGAAAACCCCTGTTCTACATAAAGTCATGAATAATCAATCCAACGTAAATGTGTCCTAAAACTTCTAATAAAAAGCCCAGCTAAGCTACGCCCGGGGTCTTTCGAAGATGGAGCGAAAGGCCCATGGCTGCTGGACTCTATTCTCCAAGCGTGTCTCTGGGTGAGTTTGATTCACGTGATCGGCGTGGTCCCCCCCACGGATTTTGTGGGAAGAAATCCGCAACAGATACACACACATGCAAACACACACACACAAGTGAGTTCTCATTGATACTCATTCCAATGCAAAAGCATCATGGGATTCATTACAGTTTTCTTTCTCTGTATACCTGTACCTCTATTCTCTGACAGTGAGAAATTTTGATCCTCAATATATGCATCAGTGTAAATAGGCTCAGTCCTCATTGAGGCCACAGGTCTACTGTTAACACCACCCCAGTGCAGACACCTCCCTCAGCTCTCTCATACTCTGACACTCCCTGCTCGGCCACTGCTTTCAGTCTCCTTCCACCACGCTCTGCTCCAGCTCCGGGCAGCACCGCCTCCCCACCAGTGTGTGATTAAATTGCTCTCAGCCTCAGCTGAATTTTTCAGGAAGGAATCAGGCAAGTGAACTATTTTTCTCAAGTTAAACATTTTCTCCACTAAAGAATTAAAACCTAGATGTCCCAGGTCTCACAAAAATGTGAGTAATAACGATCCCCATATTACAATAGCCCATTCTCCTGCAAGTGTTCAATTAAACAATCTTATTTATTTCAGAGTCTTCCATTGAGATTACAAAGGGGTGTGCTATTGGGTGAACACTTCAGTTCTTTCACTGTTTTCTGTAGCCACGTAATTGAACAAGAATCACCTGGGAGCATTTAAAAACAATACACAAGTCCTATTCCAAAATAATAAAATCATAAACTTTGCTGTAAGGCTCAGTCATGAGCATATTCTAAAACTCTCCATGTGTTTCTCCCTTTCATTAGTCACTGATTTAAAGTGATTTTTTTCTTCTTACAGATTTGCTTATTAAAATAACATGTGCCCTAAAGTCCTTGTGGGAGGCTAATCTGGGAGAGAATCTCCGACCTCTACTCCCTGATGTGTCAGTCCCTATACGCTCCTGCCCTTGAGTGTGGGTGGGATATGCTTCCCCGCTACTTAATGTGGCAGAGGTGAAAGGTTTTGGAAGACGTAAAATGGGTTTCAAAACTGTTCGTTTTGAATTTATTAAAAAGGAAGTCATTTGGGTTATACCTGACTTAATAAGTTGAAAATCTTTAAAAGAAGAACTTGGCCCTCACTAATGAGAAGGATTCTTTTCCTTTTCTGTCTTTGAAAAATTAAGCTGCCACCTTATGAGAAGGCCAGTGGAGAGGGTAATGGAGCGAGGAGCTGAGCAGCTTCTAGGAGGTGAGTGTGGCTCTGGCTAATGGCCAAGAAAAAAAAAACTGACCTCAGCCTCATAGCCACAAATGAATTTTTCCAAGAATCACAGGGATCTTGAAAGATGACCTTTCCCCAAATGATAAACTAGTAGAAAGTGCAATCTGGGCAACACCTAGACTGCAGCCTCGTGAGACCCTGAGCAGAGGATGCAGGTGCATTGTGTCCTGATTCTGGGCCCACAGAAATGTGAAGTCAGGAGTGTGTTGTTTTAAGCTGCTATTTGTGTGACGATTTCTTTTGCAGCAATACAAAGCTAATACAGTTACCAACTCCCGTTTGGCTGTCAGGCAACCTTTCCATTTGTTAGAAGTTATCGATCTTCTTTGGATGAGAGTGAAAAGAAAAGGACATTGGACACAAGGTAAGTGATGAGTAAATATTTTTACTGATTATAATGTCAGGGAAAAATAATCCATGTATGATGAGCATAGCTATTCTATTTTACTCACTTAAAGAATATTTACACTTTCGGGGATCACTTTTAAGGTTACTTACCCTCTTTCTCTATGCTGGAAGTAAAATCAGCCATTTGGCATCATTTCCCTAAAGTGTCATATTTCCCTACATTGAGACATTGTGGGTAAATGTTAAAATAAATCATTGAGGGTAGAATATAACACTAAGAATTTTGAAATTGATTGTGATTATCTTTAATGAAAATAACATGCATTAAATTGAGCCTGGCATTACCCCACCTGTTCATACTTAACTCAAACCCTCAATATATTCAATCCCTTCAACCTGAAAATCTATACAAAGATTTTTTTAATCAACTGGCTTAATTATATATCCTTACAATGTCTATAAAACAACTCCTTTATAAATCTATTCCTAGGATAAAAACCAATGACTTTTCCTTGAAGGAAATTTGACCTAGTATGGGGTAAATGAGATATAGCAGGCCAGAGCTGGAAATTTTAACAACATCTGAAGCTTTTTGAAAGCACTGGTGTGGGCTTTGATGTGGACACACCATGGCTGAGTGCAGGAGGCTGCTTTGTTCTGAGACTCTGTCCCTTCCTCTGTCCTCTATGACCCATATTTAGGCCAAACTCATTTCCTCATGTCTCAGATTCTCCGAACCTGGTTTTCCCACTTGAAGTGTCCTACTTGCTTTCACACGCATTTCTAACTACTATTCTCTTAAAAAATAAATTCAAGTTCAACCTTCTCTGTGAGGAAGACTAGTGCTGTCTTGAACTTTACATAATACACCAAAATATCGTCTTAGTAAAAAGGGAAAAGATGAAAAGAATGTGAGCAATGCAGTTCTTCAAGACAGCATGCTCTGAGGTTTTCAAAGTCAAGTTCTAAGAGAAGAATTTTCAAAACTCTATTTTAGAAAATGTCCGAGTAGACTTTAATTATCCATTACAGAAAGGGGGTTAGATCAAATGATTTAAATAAATACTGAGTAAAAGAAAATTAAACACAAAAAAATTCTTAACTTTATAGCTTCTTAGAATATCTGTTGTAACTCTCGAAGAAATGGGATCATATAGTCTGCAGGATTTTCATAACTTTTTCAATTATCAAATAATGCATAACCTAGAAAGACAGATGGATAAATTATACTCATAATAATGGTTCTTAGGTAAGCCTCCCGAACCAGCAACTTCAGCATCAATACCTCCTGGATACTTGTTAGAAATGCAAATTTTTAGGCCCTACCCCAGACTTACTGAATCATACACTCCAGAGGTGGGACCCAGTTGTCTGCGATGCCACACGCCAGTTGATTCTGACGCACACTGCCGTCTGAGATCTGTGACTTTATTCCACAAAGAACTTGAGAAATCCCAACCCACTCCTCTTTTCAGAGCACATGTTTTCTGTAGAGATGTTTATTAAGAGTAAGAGGATTAACACTGGGCACTGTGCAACCACTGACACTGGGAGCAGAATTTCTCCCTGTGGAGTTTTTAAATGTGTAGTGAGAGTAATTGAGGAGCCAGCCATGAACGATGTTTAGCAGCTCTGAAAGGCTTCATTAAAGCATTGACTCTAAAATCAAAGGTGTTTAATTGATAGGAAAAAAATAGGTATTTTCTCTCTCTACAGTCTGTCACTCTGATAATTTGCAGGTTAAGAGATTTATTTTCAAATGAACATCCAAGAAGCAAATATGTAAGAGCTAACATTTTTTCTGAAGTAATTTGTCAGTTTCACCATACACAGATGAGGCGAAGGTTGTGTATGTTAGTACTGAATACTAGGTATTTAATTGCTAAAATCCCCCGAAAATATGGTATATATCACAACTTTATAAGTATTAATGGAAAAAAATTGTAATACCAAAAGGCAGTAAATTTTAGAGGGGTCAGGGATTAATTTCTATCTGTACTCCATGGAAAGAAACAATGACAAAATTTGGGCTGGCTCATTGTAGCTTATGCATATGGCCTAAAGAGCAGAGTGACTACGTGCTGTCACTAAAGTTCAATGTCAAGAAAATAGGTCCCACTGAATTAATCCACTGGACCTATCAGTAAGAGATTTAGGCCTGGGCTGAATAAACCAAGACCAGTTCTTTGGATAACTAGATTACCAAATTAACAACTGATTCTTGTGTGCCTGCTGTTTCATCAATTCAAATCTGCTCTTTCTTGTCTGAAAAATTTGTTACAAGACACACCAGTCTTATATTTCCAGCAGTATTTTACCAAAATAGCTCCCCACATTATTCAATGGGGAAGTATTACAGTGGATAAAACAATGGGCCTGTGGAGCCAAGCTGAGCGTAAGTTCAGGAACATCTCTTTCTCAACTGTACTTAAATAACAACAAAAAAAAGAAAGAAAAAAATGCTACCACTGTCAAAACAAAACAAAACAAAACAAAAAAACAACCCAGAAATTCTCTTTTCATTTCTCTTATTTTAATGTGGAAGTAGATAAAAAGTGAGCTAAATTCTTACTAACCTCCTCATTCACTTATGGGTTATTAATTGCCATTATATTTTCTTCAACATTTTTTACTAGTTTCCACTTTTCAACTACAGGCTATTCATGTACAGAAGCAATGTTAAGTTTTTGTTAATTATTTCCTCATTTCCATAATAACAGCACTCATACACACTCCCAGGGGACAGAAATGATAAAACATTTTTAAACCCTCAGAAATGTCCACAGTTATTTCCAGTGGAGGGACTGATGCTTAGTGCACTACCCCAAACATCCAGTATATACTACTCTATGGAAACATGAGAATCTAGGATATTAATAAGCTTCAAAACTGGGGGGAAATTCACTAATTATTTCCTTTACATAATTAAAGTATTTTCTTTGTCCATTGATCCTTTGAAGCAAGCTTGAAAGAGAATTGAAAATGATGACTTCAATTGTAATTCACCTCTGATAACCAAACACAATCACTATTTGATGAATGTTTAATAATTTCAAATCATTAATAAACCGATATTTTCATCCAATAAGTTACAGAGTATATAAGCTGTTATAAAAGTTTAAAAAATTTATTTAATTGTAAATTGATTTTCCCCTTCACTCTTTTTTTAATATATTTTATTGATTATGTATTATAGTTGTCCCATTCTCCCCCCTTTATTTCCCTCTGCCCTGCACCTCCCCATTCTCCGCCCATTAGTTTTTATCAATGGGTCATATACATAAGTTCTTTGGCTTCTACATTTCCTGTACTATTCTTAACCTCCTCCTGTCTATTTTCTACCTACCGTTTATGCTACTTATTCTCTGTACCTTTCCCCCTCTCTCTCCATCCCACTCCCCTGTTGATATCCCTCCCTGTCTTATATAAATCCCTTTAACATTTCATATAATAAAGGCTGGGTGATGATGAAAGGGGGAAGGTTCATCCCCCTTCACTCTTAAGCTTCCAAAATTTTACTGAATTTATTAGAGTTGCATTGGTTAATATAATTATGTAGGTTTCAAGTGTATAATTCTATATACATCATCAGTATATTGTATTGTGTGCTCACCACCCAAAGTTAAGTCTCATTATGTCACCATTTATCACCCTTTTACCCTCTTCAACCTTCCCATAGCCCCCTTTTTACTCTGGTAATTATAATACCTTTGTCTGTGTCTATGAGGGCTTTTTTTTTGTTGTTATGTAGTTTTTTTGCTTAATCCCTTCACAATTTCTCTCAGCTCCCCAATCTCCCACCTCTGATAGCTGTCAGTCTGTTTTCTATATCTAGGAGTCTGTTTCTATTTTGTTTGTTTGTTTGTTTTGTCCACTAGATTCCACATATAAGTGAAATCATATGGTACTTGTCTTCCTCTGTCTGACTTGTTTCACTTAGCATAATACCCTCTATGTCCATCCATGCTGTTGTAAGAGATTTCTTTATTTTTTTATGGCTGCATAGTATTCCATTGTGTAAATGTCCTGCATCATTTTACCCACTCATCTACTGATGGGCCCTTGGGCTGCTTCCAAATCTTGGCTATTGTAAATAGCGCTGCAACAAGCATAGGGGTGCATGAATTCTTGTGAATCAGTGTTCCGAATTTCTTCGAATATATTCCTAGAAGGGGAATTGCTGGGTGTAGGCAGGTTCACTTTGAATTTTCTGAGGAAATTCCATACTGTTTCCAACAGTGTCTGCACCAATTTACATTCCCAACAATACTGCATGAGGGTTCTCTTTTCTCCATATCCTTGCTCACACTGGTCATGAGTATTTATTGATGATAGCCATTCTAACTGGTGTGAAGCGATATCTCATTGTGGTTTTAATTTGTAATTCTCTGATGACTGCTAATGTTGAGCATATTTTCATATGTCTATTGGCCATCTGCATGTCCTTTTGGAGAGATGTATATTAAGATCATTTGCCCATTTATTAATGGGATTATTTGTTTTTGGTGTTGAGTTATGTAAGTTCTTTATAAATTTTAGATATTAACAACTTAAAGATATATCATTGGTGAATATGTTCTCCCATTCAATGTGTTGTCTTTTAATTTTGTTGATGGTTTTCTTTACTATGCAAATATTTTTTAATGTAGTATAATATTTTTCTTTTGTTACCCTTGCCCAAGGAGATATATCATATATATATATATATATAGTTACAAGATATATCATATATATATATATATATAGTTACATATATATATGATATATATATATATATCATATATATATATATATATATATATAGTTACAAGAAATATTGAGATTTTGCTATGTTTTCTTCTAGGATCTTTATGGTTTTGAGTCTTATATTTAAGACTTTAATCCATTTGGTATTAATTCTTGTGTAAGGTGTAAGAAGGTGGTCTATTTTCATTGTTTTGCACATATCTGTCCAGTTTTCCCTGAATAGATTACCTTTTCCCCATTGTATTTTCTTGACTCCTTTGTTGAATATTTATTGACAATAAAGACGTGGGTTTATTTTTGGGCTATCTATTCTGTTTCACTGATCTATATGTCTGTTTTTATGCCAGTGTCATCCTGTTTTGATTATTATAGCCTTGTAGTATAGTTTGATATCAGGTAGCATGATTTCTTGAACTTTATTCTTTATTCTCAAGATTGCAGTGGCTATTCTGGGTCTTTTTTGGTTCCATATACATTTTTAGAATATTTATTCTAGTTTAGTGAGATATGCTAATGGTGTCTTGATAGGGATTGTGCTGAATCTGTTGATTGCTTTGGGTAGTATGGACATTTTATTGTTGTTAATCCTTCCTATCCACGAACACAAGATATGCTTCCTCTTATTTGTACTTTCTTCAATTTCTTTCTTTAGTGTCTTATAATTTTCCAAGTACAGATATTTTACATCCTTGGTTACATTTATTCTAAGTTATTTTATATATATTTTTGGGGGGGTAGTTTTTTTTAAATTATATTTTATTGATTATGCTATTAAAGATGTCCCAATTTTTTCCCCTTTGTCCTCCTCTACCCAGCAACCCCTACTCCCTCTGGCAATCCCCACTCCCTCTGGCAATCCCCACACCATGGTTCATGTCCCTGGGTCATGTGTATAAGTTCTTTGGCTACTCCATTTCCTGTACTGTACTATCCATCCCTATGGCTATTCTGTAACTACCAGTTTGTACTTTTTTTTTAATAATTACTTTATTGTTGTTCAATTACAGTTATCTGTATCCTCTCCCCTCCCCTACTCCCTCCCCCTCCAACCCCACCTCCCTCCTCCCCTTGGCTCTGTCCATGTGCCCTCCATAGTGGCTCCTGAAAACCCTTCTCCCCATTGTCCCGTCCCCCCTCCCCCCTGGCCACTGTCAGACTGTTCTTAATTTCAATGTCTCTGGTTATGTTTTTCTTGCTTTCTGCTTTTGTTGGTTATGATCTGGTTAAAGGTGAGATCATATGGTATTTGTGCCTCACTGCCTGGCTTACTTCACTTAGCATAATGCTCTCCAGTTCCATCCATGCTGTTGCAAAGGGTATAAGCTCCTCTTCCTTTCTGCTGTGTAGAATTCCATTATGTAGATGTACCATAGTTTCTTGATCCATTCATTTGTAGATGGGCACTTAGGTGTTTCCAGCACTTGGCTATTGTAAATTGTGCTGCTATGAACATTGGAGTGCATAGGTTCTTTTGAATTGGTTTTTCAGGGTTCTTAGGGTATAATCCCAGCAGTGGAATTGCTGGGTCAAAAGGCAGTTCTATTTTCATTTTTCTGAGGAAGTTCCGTACTGTTTTCCACAGTGGCTGTACCAGTCTGCATTCCCACCAACAGTGCAGTAGATTTCCCTTTTCTCCACATCCCCTCCAACAGTTATCTGTTGCTTTGTTGATGATGGCCAATTTTATATATTTTTGATGCAATTGGAAATGGGATGCTTAGTTTCCTTTTCTTATTATTCACTATTGGTGTATAAAAAGGCAACTGAGTCCTGGATATTTATTTTATATCCCGTTGCTTTACTAAATTAATTTATCAGTTCTAATATTTTTATTTTGTAGAATCTTTAGGATTCTCTTTATGTAGTATGATGTCATCTGCAAATAATGATGATTTTATTTCTCTTTTTCAATTTGGATGCCTTTTATTTCTTCTTTTTCTTGACTGACTGTTGTGTCTAGATTTCCAGTACTATGTTAAATAACAGTGGTGAAAATGGACATTCCTATCTTGTTCCTGGTTTTACAAGAAACGCTTTTACTTTTTGCCCATCAAATATGATGTTGGCTGTGGGTTTGTCATACATGACCTTTACTGAGGTGTGTTTCCTCTATTCCAACTTTGCTGAGAGATTTTATCATAAATAGTTGCTGGATTTTGCCAAATTCTTTTTCTGCAACTATTATATAATCATGCAAAAAATTTTTTATCCTTCAGTTTGTTTATGTGGTGTGTATTATGTTCATTGATTTTTGGATATTGTACCAACCTTGAATCCCCAGAAAAAAACTGACCATGGTGTATGATTTTTTCAATATATTTCTGGGATCAGTTTGCTAATACTATGTTGAGGATTTTAGTATCTGTGTTCATCAGGATATTGGCCTATAATTTTCTTTCTTTGTAGTGTCTTTACCTGGTTTTCGTATTAGGATTATGCTGGCCTCATAAAATGAGCTTGGAAGTATTTCTTACTCTTAATTTTTTTTTTGTAATAACTTGAGATGGATAGCTGTTGGTTCTTCTTTGAATGTTTGGTAAAATTTAATTGTGAAGCCATTAGATCCAGGACTTTGGTTTGTTGGGAGTTTTTAGATTACCGCTTCAATTTCATTAGCTATAAATTGGTCCGTTCAGAATTCCCGTTTATTCCTTAGAAATGTATGCACTTCATCCAGGTTGTCCATCTTGTTGGTATATAGTTGTCTGTAATGTAGTTTTACAATCCTTTGTATTTCTGTGGTGTCAGTTTTTACTTCTCTTTCATTTCTGATTTTGTTTATTTGGTTCCCCTCTCTCTCTCTCTCTCTGTCTTTTGATAAGTCTGATAAAGGCTTGTCAATCTTGTTTACCTTTTCAAGGAATCAACTCTTGGTTTCATTGATCTTTTATACTACCTTTTCAGACTCTATTTCCTTTATCTCTGCTCTGATCTTTATTATTTCCTTTCTTCTACTCACTTTGGGCTGTTGTTCTTTTTCAAGTTTCATTAACTGTAGTTTAATTTTTTACTTGATATATTTCTTATCTGCTTTTTTCTTGTTTTATTTTAATGCTATTAATTTCCCTCTGGGACTGCATTTGCTCTGTCTCATGGATTTTGAAACACTGTGTTCTGCCTATGGCCATGCCACCTTGAATGCAGCTGATGTCTTCTGAAATTCTTTTCATTTGTTTTAAGGTATCTTTGAATATCTACCTTGATATCATTGTTAAACCATTTATTGCTTAATTACATGCTATTTAGCCTCCATGTCTTTGTGTGGTTTTCAGTTTTTCTTGTGTGTCTGATTGATTTCTAGTTTCATATTATTATGGTGAGAGAACATGCTTGATATGATTTTAAGCTTCTTAAATGTATTGACACTTGCTTTCTGCCTTAACATGTGGCATATCATGGAAAATGCTCCATGTGAACTTGAAAAGAATGTACATTCTGTTGCTGTGAGATGAAATGCTCTGAATATATCAATTAAATCCATGATATCTAGTGTGCCATTTTAAGCTTCCACCTCCCTGTTGATTTTCTGTCTAGAAGATCAAACCATTGATATCAATGGGGTATAAAAAAATCCCCTACTATGTATGACTGTTTTACTGTCAATCTCTGCTTTTATGTGCATTAAGATTGCTCTATATATTTAGGTTCAATTTATATATTGTTGGGTGAGGAAACATTTATGAGGGTGCATCTTCTTGATGAATTGATCCCTTTATCACTGTGTAGTGTCCTTTTTTTGTCTCTTATTTGTTTTAAAGTCTATTTTGTCTAAGTATTGCCACCTCAGACTTTTTTCATTTCCATTTGCATAAAACATATTTTTTACTATATTTTATTGATTATGCTGTTACAGTTGTCCCACTTTCCCCCCTTCTTGCCCCCCACCCCCTTACCCCCCTTTCCCCTCCCTTTAGTTTTGTCCATAGGTCATACACATAAGTCCTTCTGCTCCTGCACTTCCTAGACTATTCTAACCTCCCCCTGTCTGTTGTCTACCTCCCATTTATGCTACTCATTCTGTGCCCCATTCCCACCCTCTCCCCCTACCACTCCCCTGTTGATATTCCTCCATACCTCATATAACTCCCTTCAACATTTCATACAATAAAGGCTGGGTGGTGATGAACTTCTTGAACTTGACCTTATCTG
>PVJI01025803.1:0-19891 GCA_004026765.1 Micronycteris hirsuta
GGAGGATCTGTCCATTTTTGACAGTGGGGTGTTGAAGTCCCCTACTATAATTGTGTTGCTATCAATGTCTTTCTTGAAGTCCTCCAAGATTTTCTTTATGTATTTGGGTGCTCCTGTGTTGGGTGCATATATATTTACAATATTTATGTCTTCTTGGTGGATTCTTCCCTTGAGTATTATAAAGTGTCCTTCTGGATCTGTCTTTATGGCCAGTTTTTTGAAGTCTATTTTGTCTGATATGAGTATTGCTACCCCAGCTCTTTTTTCTTGTCCGTTTGCTTGGAAAACTTGTTTCCAGCCCTTCACTTTCATTCTGTGTAAGTCTTTTTTCCTGAGGTGGGTCTCTTGTAGGCAGCATATGTGTGGGTCATGCTTTCTTATCCATTCCGCTATTCTATGTCTTTTAATTGGAGCATTTAATCCATTTACATTTAAGGTTATTATTGATAGGTACTTATTCATTGCCATTTTTTTGTACCTGTGTTCCTCACTCTCTCTCTTTCCCTTTCTTTCCTTAAATCAGTCCCTTTAGCATCTCTTGCAGAGCTGATTTGGTGGAGATGTATTGTTTTAGACTTGTTTTGTCTTGGAAGCTCCTTATTTGGCCATCTATCTTGATTGAGAGCCTTGCTGGGTAGAGTAGTCTTGGTTTCAGGCCTCTGGTTCTCATTACTTGGAATATTTCTTGTCATTCTCTTCTGGCTTGGAGTGTTTCCATTTAGAAGTCAGCTGCTAACCTTATCGGGGCTCCCTTGTATGTTACTTCCTATCTCTGTCTCGCTGCCTTTAAGATTCTCTCTTTGTCTTGGAATTTTGCCATTTTAATTATGATGTGTCATGAGGTGGGCCTGTTTGGGTTCGTTTTGACTCTCTGTGTTTCTTGGACTTGTGTGACTTTTTCTCTCATCAGATTCTGGAAGTTTTGCATTACTTTTTCAAACACACTTTCTATTCCTTGCCTTTCTTCTTCCCTTCTGGTATCCCTATTATACGAATATTATTACGTTTCATATTGTCCTGCATTTCCCTTAATACCTCTTCATTCTTTCTGAGTCTCTTTTCCTGGTCCTGCTCTTTTTGGGTGTTTTTTTCTACTTTGTCTTCTAGCTCGCTGATCCGATCCTCTGCTTCATCGAGCCTATTTTTGATTCCTTCTATTGTGTTCTTTAGTTCAGATATTATATTCTTCATTTCCGCTTGGCCCTTTTGGATAGTTTCTATTTCCTTTTTCATGATGACATAGTTTGCAGTGAGTTCATCTTAGTTTCCCTGTAGTTTCTGGAAATTCTCTGCAAGATCATCGAGCTTCTTGAGCTTCCTTATAATCAATGCTTTGAACTCACTATCTGATAGTTGGCTTGCCTCTGTTTCGTCTATCATTTTTTCTGGGGCTTCTTCCTTTCCTTTCATTTGGGGGTTGCTTCTTTGTCTTCCCATTGTTTGTGAGACTCATCTTGCTACCCTCTGTTTCTTAAATTAATCTGTCAAGTTCTCTGGAGTAGCAAAGTTAATTTTGTCTCACTGTCTTTGTTTTTAGGACTGGCCCCTGTCCAGGACTGCCTCTGGTCTTTTCACATTTCCAGGTTTTTATGTCTCACCTGTAGGTAAAGAGGAGAGAGGATGAGGGGGAAAGAAAGAAGAAAAAGAAAGAAAAAAAAGGAGTGAAGGAAGGGAGAAAGAATACTATAGGGAAAGGAAGGGAGGAAGGAGGAATAAAGTATAAAGAAGGAAAGAGTGGAAGGACGAATTAAAAGAAACAAAATTTTTTTATCTTTTATAAATTAAAAAATAAGAACAAAACAAAACAAAAAAGTAAAAAAAAAGAGAGATAGGAGGAGGAGTGGCTTAAGAATACTAAAGGAGAGGGAGGAAGAAGGAATTAAACACTAGTGAAGGACAGAGAGGAAGAAGGGCTAAAAACAAAAACAGAATAAAACAAAACAAAAAAACAAAAACAAACAGAAAAAAAAATCACACATGAAAAAAAAAAAACCCTTCAGCTTTCTGATTTTAAAGCTGTCCGGTCAGGCTGCGTCCAGCTTGGAAGATACTAGTTTTGCTTTTCTTCCTTCCTGAGGTGTACTCTTCACTGTTGTCCAGACCCCAGTCCAGTTCCTCAGTGTGCTTCTGAGTCTAAACAGTCTTTTGATGTGCACCTGATAGGGGCAGCTCTCCCATCGCCTATTTTCTCTCTGCTGGTCTAACTAATAAGTTCTTTCTGCGCCCCTTCTGGATAGTTTGGACCCTGCTCTGAGTCAAGAGTTTGTGCAGTCTGCATTCCGATCTGCCACTCCCCTCAACGGGGTGCTTCTGTCTTATTCCCACAAAGCTGATTGGTCCTGCCGGGCTATGTGCCTTGGGGCTGGATGGCAAGGACTTTGTCCCTAGCTGTCGGTGTGAGCTCCGCACACCTGTGCTGGCTTTTAATTCTGTCCCTGGGTAGTGCGCCAGCAAGCGCCAACCGAGGGACCCCGGTTGCACACTGTCCCTGTTATTTTTGAGCTGTGCGCCTGTGTTCGTTCTCTTGTCTGTCCCTGGAATGTGCGCCAAAGAGCTCTGGCTGAGGGGCCCAGTTGTGCACTGTCCCTGGTCTTTTTGGACTGTGCACGATTAGACCACAGATCGTAGGGTGTGCACGGCCCTTAGCTTCCTGTTTGGTTGCGCATGTCGCACTTGGCTGTAGAGCTGCTGACTGAAAGCTGTTCCCAATTCTTCTGGAATGAGCTGAGAAAGGCCTCGGTCCCGAGCTCAAACAGCCTCCAATTCCCCTTGATGGAAGCGCAAGCTGCCTCGGGCCGAGGGCCGACCGTGCTCTCACTCCGGTGCTACAGGCAGACTTCCCTGGGCCTCTGATCTGGGTCACCTACTGACCCTGGTCGCGCACCGGATCCCAGTGGCACACTGACCTCGGGACTGTTGGGTGCGGGGCCTCTCCAAATAGCCACAGAGCACCACTTTTTTTCCTGTTTTTCCTCTCCGAAAAATTCTTCCCATTTACACCCGCCAGACCAAACAAGCATCTGACCACTCACAAATCCCACTCTGGCTCCCTCCCCAAGAATCTTGCGTCCGATCCGGGTGGCTGCCGGGTCTGGGACCAAAGCCCCGCCCCGCTCCCCCGACTCGTCCCGATGGGGACCCTTTCGTGCCGAAGCACTCTTCTTACCTTATGAATGTTCAAATTCCCCTGTAATCTTGGGCATCAATCATCATATGTGTTGGAATACTGCTGAGTTTTCGCCCCGTTCCTCAGAAAATCAAACAGTGGGCAGGAGGAAGTAAACTGTGTTCCTCCATCTCGCCGCCATCTTCCCTCGCTCCTCTCTCCTTATCTTTAATCTTGGGTAATGTAATTATGATGTGCTTATGTGTGTTCCTCTTTGGGTCCAACTTCTTTGGGAGTCTCTGAGCTTCCTGGACTTCCTGGAAGTCTATTTCTTTCACCAGCTTGGGGAAGTTCTCTCATTATTTGTTCAAATAAGTTTTTAATCCCTTGGTCTTCCTCTTCTCCTTCTGGCACCCCTATGACTCAGATGTTGGGAAGTTTAAAGATGTCCTAGAGGTTCCTAAGCCTCTCCTCAGTTTTTGGAATTCTTGTTTCTTCTTTCTTTTCTGGTTGAATGTTTTTTTCTTCCTTCTGGTCCACTCCGTTGATTAGAGTCCCAGTTTCCTTCTCAACCCTATTGGTTCCCTGCACATTTCCCCTCATTTCCTTTAGCGTATCCTTCATTTGTTCATCAATTGTGACCGAATTCAACCAATCCTGTGAGCATCCTGATTACCAGTGTTTTGAACTGTGTATCTGATAGGTTGGCTATCTCTTTGTCACTTAGTATTTTTTCTGGAGCTTTGATCTGTTCTTTCATTTGGGCCTTTTTTTTCTTGGCGCACCTGTTACTTTAAGGGGCGGAGCCTTAGGTGTTCACCAGGGTGGGGCAACCCACCTCTCTGTATTGTGACACTTCCTGTGGGGGAGGGGCCTGAGTGAACAATGGTGTTTGCTCCGATCTCCACACTTCCCCTGCTACCCACAAGCAAGTTAGGTGCTGGCTCCAGGGTGGGTAGGTGGGCTTTCGTAGTTCCAAGTCCCTGTGGGTCTCTCCAGTGAACTCCTGTGAGGCTGGGAGTTCCTCCTGCTGCCGCCTCAACCCCCACAGATGTTTTCAATCAGTAGTTTGAGGCTTTATTTTCCTGCAATGGTGAATTGTGAGGTCTGCTCTGCTCCCCAACTTTTTCTCCTGGTTTATCAGTGTGTGAATGAGGGACTCCCCGGTCCACCAGTCTTGGTCCCGCTGGGTCCGAGTGGGCCAGCCACATATTTTGCTGAGTGCTCTGATCGCGGGTTTCACTGAGTCTGCTGGCTGCTTTTTGGCCTAGCGTGCCCGCTGCGGGTCTCTCCGGGCATTGCCGGTACCGATTCACAAACCGCCCTCTTACCGCGCACTCTCTGCCTGGCTCCGCCCCACTTACCAGTCTGGATGAACTTGTCTTCTTTAACTCCTTGGTTGTCTGACTTCCACTCAGTTCAATTTTCTGTCAGTTCTGGCTGTTTTTGTTTTATTTAATTGCTGTTTTTCCTCTTTTGGTTGTGCGAGGAGGCACAGTATGTCTCCATCTTGGCCAGAAGTCTGCTGTGCATAAGATTTTAGTTTGATGTAGTACCAGTTATCTATTTTCACATTTGTTTCCCTTGCTCTAGAAGATACATTGGCAAAAATATTGCTACACAAGATATCTGAAATTTTACTGCCTATGTCATTTATCCATTCTGAGTTTATTCTGGTGTATGATATAAGATGGTGGTCTAGTTTAATTTTTTTACATGTACCAGGCCACTTTTTCCAACACCATTTAATTGAAGAGGCTGTCTTTACTTCATTGTAGGCTTTTGCCTCTTTTGTCAAATATTGATTGACCTTAAAGATGTGGGATTATTTCTGGGCTCTCCATTCTGTTCCATTGATCTATGTGTCTGTTTATACCAGACTGTTTTTATTACAGTTGCCTTATAGTATGGTGTAATATCAGGTTTGTGATCCCTCCAACTTTTTTCTTTCTCAAGATTCCTGAGGCTGTTTAGAGTCTTTTTTGGTTCTATATAAACTTTTTGAATATTTGTTCTATATCTGTGAAATATGCCATTGGTGGTTTTTTTTTTAAAGATTTTATTTATTTATTTTTAGGCAGAAGGGAAGGGAGGGAGAAAGAGAGGGAGAGACACATCAATGTGTGGTTGCCTCTCACGTGGCCCCCACTGGGGACCTGGCCTGCAACCCAGGCACGTGCCCTGATGGGGAGTATAACCGGAAATCCTTTGGCTCGCAGGCTGGCACTCAGTCCACTGAGCCATACCAGCCAGGGCTGTGTGTTCATTTTCGTTTGCTTCCAAGTACTTTTATATTTCCTCCTTGATCTCATTGTTGACACATTCATTATTTATTAACATGTTATTTAGCCTCCATGTATTTGAAGGTTTTTGAGTTTTTTATTGCAGTTAATTTCTAGTCTGAAGCCATAGTGATCTGAGAGAATGTTTGATATGATTTCAGTGTTCTTGAATTTGTTGAGACTTATTTTGTGTCCTACAATGTGATCTGTCTTTGAGAATGATCCACATGCACTTGAGAAGAATGTGTATTCTGTTACTTTGGGATGAAATGCTCTGTTCATGTCAATTAAATCTATTCGATCTAGTTTGTCATTTAAGGCACCTGTTTCCTTCTTGATTGTTTGTCTGGAAGCTCTACCCATTGGTGACAGTGGGGTGTTCAAATACAGTTCAATGACTGTATTGCTGTCAATCTCTTTCTTGAAGTTCTCCAAGTTTTTCTTTTATACGAGGACTCTCCAGGGAAAATCAAGCCATTGTTAATAAAACGAGAATAATCTGCATGACATCAAGGAGAGTGGACTGGAATGCACATGCATGAACAATGATAACTTCACTGTACTAGTCAGTGGGGGCAGTAGACACCATTTAGTGAACATGCGTGCTGTGTGGCCATCACATTCAAAATGACTGAGCAAGTAGAGCAATGAATCTGTATTAAATTTTGCATTAAGCTTGAACATTCCTGCATGGAAACTATTCAGATTATTCAGAAGGCTGCAGCTATGGGCAACTGGTGATTGCCAACTTCATCATGACAACACGCCTGCTCATGTATCACATCTCCGGCAGAGATTTTTTGCAAAACGTTAAATCACCCAGGTGACTCAGCCTCACTACAGCCCAGATTTGTCGCCCAGTAACTTCTGCCTTGTCCCAAAACTAAAATCACCTTTGAAAGGGAAGAGATTTCAGGCCATCAATGAGAGTCAGGAAAATACAACAGGGCAGCTGATAGCAATTGGGAGAACTGTGTGAGGTCCCAGGGTGCCTACTTCAATGGGGACTGAGGTGTCATCGTCCTATGAACAGTGTTTCTTGTATCTTCTTCAATAAGTGTCTCTATTTTTCATATTACATGGGTGTATACCTTCTAGACAACCTCGTATTTAGGTGCTCCTATATTGGGTGCATATATGTTTACAAGGATTATATCCTCTTGTTGGATTGATCCCATTAGTATTATGTAGTGATTTTCTTTGTCTCTTGTTTGACCCTTGTTTTCAAGTCTAATTTTGTCCGATATAGGTATTGCTACCCCAGCTTTTCTTTCATCTCCATTTGCATGGGATACCTTTTTTCATTCCTTCACTTTCAGCCTGTATAAATC
Organism: Micronycteris hirsuta; assembly: GCA_004026765.1. Lineage (NCBI taxonomy): Eukaryota > Metazoa > Chordata > Mammalia > Chiroptera > Phyllostomidae > Micronycteris > Micronycteris hirsuta. The sequence continues at coordinate 6,720 of PVJI01025803.1, forward strand.
TTTTTTTATGAGGTGGGTTTCTTGCAGACAGCAAATATACGGGTCATGTATTCTTATCCATTCAGCTACCCTTTGTCTTTTGATTGGGGCATTTAATCCATTTACATTTAAGGTTATTATTGATAGGTACTTATTTATTGCCATTTTTGCCCTTTGAACCTGTGTGTGTGTCTCTCTCCTCTTAAGGAAGTCCCTTTAGCTTCTTTTGTGGTGCTGACTTGGTGGAAATGCACTCCTTTAGCCTTTGAGGAGGGGGTCTGGTAAGCTCTTTATTTTGCCTTCCGTTTTCAATGAAAACCTTGCTGGACAGAGTAGTCTTGGTTGTAGGCCCCTGCTTTTCATTACTTGGAATACTTCATGTCAGTCCCTTCTGGCCTATTGAGAAATCAGCTGACAGCCTTATCAGAGCTCCATTGTAGGTAACTTTCTCTCTTGCTGCCTTTAAGATGCTGTCTTTATACTTTCCGATTTTAATTGTGTTGTGTCTTGGTGTGGGTCTCTTTGGGTTCAACTTGCTTGGGACTCTCCATGTTTCCTGAACTTGTGTGACTTTTTCCTTCTCCAGGTTAGGGACATTTTGTGTCATTTCTTCAAAAAAGTTTTCTATGCCTTGCTCCCTTTCCTTTCCTTCTGGCATCCCTATGATGGTGAATATTGTTATGTTTCATGTTGTCCCAAAGCTTCCTTAAGCCATCCTTGGTCTTTTTAAGTCTTTTTTATTTTTGTTGCACTGACTGGGTGTTATTTTTTCCTACTTTGTCTTCCAAATCACTGATTTGATCCTCTGCTTCATTAAGGTTGCTTTTAATACCTTCTAGTGTATTCTTCATATTAGATATTGCATTCTTCATTTCCAGTTGATTCTTATTCATAGTTTTATGTCCTTTCTCATGCTGATATAATTCTTATTAAGTTCCTTGAGCATCCTTATAATCATTACTTCGAACTCTATTCTGATAATTTGCTTGCCTGAATTTCATTTAGCTCTTTATCTGGGGATTCCTCCTTTTCTTTTGTTTGGAGGTTGTGTCTTTGCCCGTTTTAGCTCTCTCTTTGTTTCTATGTATTAGATCTGTTTGACTCCCTGTCTTTGTGGGGTGGACTTACGTGGTAGGAGTCCTGTGGGACCCCTTGATGCAGTCTCCTTGATTTCTTGAGCTGGAGGCTCTATGAATGTCCTTTGTGTGGGGTATGTGGGCTCTTCTGTTACTGAGTTAGCCGAAATGTTCGTTCAGTTTTTTTCCATAAAATAAATGACACATACTCCATTTTCACCAGTAACTTTTTGATTTGGATATTTTGAGTATGTTGGTTATTTCCCACTATTGGCTTCTAGTCGATGGAGGCCAAGGGTGCTTGCTATACATCTTCCAATGCATAGGGCAACCCCACAGCAAAGAATTATTTGGCCAAAATGTCAATAGTACAAGAAACTTTGCAAACTACTTTTGACACATTTTATCAGTAACAGCACCTTCTCCAAACACTGCACAAATCTTTTTTTGGTGTTTCAGTTGTGTTTTTACCTTTCTTGAAATAATAAAGCATAATACACCAAAAATGTTGTGTATTTTCTTCCAACTTCGATATTAAAATGGCTGCACTAAATTAACAAATTTTGATAAGTTCTTTTAAGTGCATGCTGATAGGACAGCTGTCACAACGACAGTCTAATAAAATTGTTTCAAATGAAGTTAAAGACAACTAAGCACTACTAGAGCCATTGTACAGAAAAAACCGAACAAACTTTTTGGTCAACCCAATATTTGGGCCTGATTTTTGTTGGCTCATTCGTTGGTAGAATCTCTCCTCTGGCTGACTGACTGAGAGGCTCAGCCCCCACCCTGTCTTGTACATGGTCGTACAGGTGCTGACAAAGCAAAACAACACCAAAACCAAAACACAGCAAGAAAAAAAAATCCAACAGTAACAAAATCAACAACAAAAAGGCAAAGAATAATAAAAGGGGAAAGCGAAATAGAAAAGTAGAGAAAGGGGGGAAAAAGAAAAAGAATAAGAGAAGACCAAAGGAAATAAAAGGGATTATGAAAGAAGAAAAGTAAGAGAACTAATACAAGCAATGAATAGAGAGAGGAAAATGAGAAAAAAGGGACAAAGAAAGAGAATAACAAAAATAAAGGGGAAGAAGGGAAAAATGGAATAAGCAAAGGTAAGAGTAAATTAAGTGTTGTGAAAGAAAAACAGCAACATAGAAAAAAAAATTTTTAAAGAAAAATATAAAAAAGAAAACAGAAATCATCTCAGCAGAGTTTAGTTCCTGCCTGCTGTGTTCTCCCTTTAGATACACCTCTGATGTTGTATGTAAGCCAATATCAGATGCTGTCCACGTCTAGCCCTCAGCAGCCTATTGGAAGCTACAGGCAATCCACAGGCTTAGCTGTATACAGGATGGGCCAAGCTGTATTGCAGAGCTGGCTTTTATCAGCACTGAGTCCAAGGGTGGGTCAGCAAACATCCCAGGCACCACAGGATTCGCCTCCATCTGGCTCTACCTGCTGGCCTGCTGTCAGTCTTAGATTAGTTTTTTGACCTGTTTCTGAGAAGGCTTCTGGTGGAATCAGGGGGGTGGGAGTGCTGGATCACCCATGGGTGGTGACTTTTCAGACTTCAGGGAAGGTGGTGTGTCGTTCCTCCACACCTGAGCCATTCATCTCCGTGTCTGTCTGGGATTATTTTTTTGAACTCTGCAGGATGGAGCCCCAAGTAGGCTAACAGGCCTCCAGAGCCCAGATTTTGGATCTGCCAGAAACCAGGAAGGTGTTTCTATGACTCTCCTTTAATGAGGAAGCTCCAGTTTGGTTCCCAGGAAAGTATATGGAAAGGCTGCACACTAAAGCTAGTCTCCAATACCCCAAGTCTGTGTATGTGCTGTCTCCTCAGCAGGGATTTAACATGCAGGATGGGAGAAAAGAAGGAAGAAAAGGAAAAAACAAAACAGAACAGATATGCAGGATGGGGCAAGCATAATTCCAGAGGATGGGATGAGTGGTATCCCACAGGGTGAGGTCATTGATTTTCCCCTAGGAAGAGCTTGCTTTTCTCAAGAAAGATGGCTGCTACAGTAGCAAGGTATATCTTGGCACAGATATCCCCACAGCTGCTCCCCAACATCTATCCCCAGTTCCTCCCACTCCAGACTCTTCTTGCGCAACTCCAGTCCACGTGCCTTCCCTTCGCACGACCCCAAGGTGAATGGTCGTGAACACAAGACCTGTGCTTTGGCCCCTTTAAGAAAAAAAAAATAGTGGCTTTGTCTCCAGCAGTCTGTCTCTCCCCAGCAGACAAACCTGCTCCCCAAACCCCCTGCCCTCCCTGCACCCTTCTCTGCTGGGTGCTATGCAAGCACTGATCCCAGCACTAGAGCTGCTCCATGCTTGGGAGTCCAGTCTGGGGTCCAGGCTTCTCTCGTCTTGGTGAAAGCTCCCACAATCATTCTCTAAGCTTGGCCTGCCACCATCAGAATGGAGCTGGCCCCTTTCATGTCCCTGCCTTCTTACCGGTCTCTAGTTGGTTTCTGGCTGTTCTTGGTTAAAAGTTTGTTTTTCAGGAAGTCTTCGGTTATTTATTTCAGGTGGCTTTCTCTTTAGTTTTATTTTCAGTTTTGTGGTGGGAAGGGGTGCAAGAAAGATCTGCTCTGCAACCATCTTGCAGCCCCTCTATGTGTTCTTTATTCTTTCTGCTGCTCTGATTGTGTGTTATTTTTCTGCCTTGTCTTCCAAATTGCCGATTCGATCCTGTGCTTCGTTCAACCTACTGTTTATTCCTTCCAGTGTATTCTTGATATCAGATAGTGTATTCTGCATATCTGAGCGATCCTTTTTTATGCTTGCAATCTCACTGTTGAAATTTTCAGTAAGCTCATTGATCATCCTTACAACCATTTTTTTTTTAACTCTTTCTGATAAATTGCTTGCCTCCATTTCATTCAGCTCTTTTTCTGGAGATTGTTTCTGTTCTTTCATTTAGGGTAGTTTTTTTTTGTCTCCCCATTTTAGCTGCCTCTTTGTTTTAATTTCTTTTTTTTTTAAGATTTTATTTATTTATTTTTAGAGAGAGGAGAAGAGAGGAAGAAAGAAAGGGAGAAACAGCAATGTATGGTTGCCTCTCACATGGCCCTCACAGGGACCTGGCCTGCAACCTAGGCATGTGCCCTGACTGGGAATCGAACCGGGACCCTTAGGTTCCCAGCCTGCGCTCAATCCACTGAGCTACACCAGCCAGGGCTGTTTTAATTTCTATGTTTTAGGTAGTTCTGCTATGTTTCCCAGTCTTGGTAGGGTGGCCTATGTAGTAAGTGTCCTATAGACCCAGTGTCGCAGTCTTCTTGATCACCTGAGCTGGGTTCTCCAGGAATGTCCCTTGTGTGGGTTATTTGGGTCCTTCTGTTGTAATTGAGTCTTGATTGCTATTGTCTTTTTCATGTATGGGGTTGACCATCAGGCTGGTGGACTATGTGGATCAACCCCGACCACAGTGTACAAGCTGCTGTGCAGGTGCTTGTAGCGGATTTCGTCCCACAAAATCCGTGGAGGACCGCAACCAAACGAGTGAATGAATCTCACACAGAGACACGCTTGGAAAAGGAAGCTGGGGCCATGGAATTTTCCCTCAGTCTCTGGGAAAATCCTTGAGCGTAGCTTAGCCAGGCTTTTATTAGGAAATTCAGGACACATTAACATTGGAATGGATATTCATCAACTATGCGAGGAACAGGGGTCTATGCTAAGTGGTTAAGAAATATTGGAAGGGGGTAGATAAGCGAGCTGTTCATTCAGGAAGATAAACATTAGTGCAAGGAGGAATTCCAGGCACCCATTAACATAAATCCCTTGACTCTGGGGAAAGGGGTTCAGCAAGGTGATAAATTTTAAAAAACATTTCAGCCAGATTTCTCTTCAGAGAATTCTTTTCCCACAGACATGAATCATGCTTGCCCACTTGGGAATAATTTTTTCCTCACACAGAGCTTTTTGCTCACACTTGTGGATCCCGGGACTGCATTTTTTCACACATGTGAAAAATTCCCACAGGTGCTAACCATACAAAGTGGAATTTGCTGCCGGTCTGATGCTTGCCAACACCTCCCTATGATATACTGCTCATGATGCTAATTGGATCCTGCTGTGATGTTGTCTGAAGTTGGCTACTGACTGTGTTTCTGGAGCCTCTTGGGAAGAACTCTGGTGCAGACCAATGTCAGATACTGCTTGTAACTGGCCCTAGGCTACCTGTTTGGAGCTACAAAGCCAACCACAGTTTGTGGCTGTCTCTGCTGAGCTTGGGTGTGCACAGGAACGACCAAGATATTCATCAGGGCTCATTTTTACCAACACTGAGCCCAGAGGAAAGTCAGCAAAAGTCCCAAGGTAACCTGAAATCTGTCTCTGCCTGCCGACTGCCTGTAGGCTCAGTCCCTGAAAGAGCTACTGGTAGTTCTCGAGTTACATGAGGTAGGTTCTCAGTGAGTCACCAGGTAGGGGCAAGTGGTGTTTCCCAGATTGATACAAGTTCACATTCAGTGCCAGTGCTGGGTCTGAGGCCATTCAGCAATTGTCCCATGGTACACCAAGTCTAGCTGTTACCCACCCAATGCCCACAGACCTTTGTGGTGGAGTGGGGGCTCTCAGGAAGTCATCAGGGTGAGGCTACAGAGTTTACCAGTCTCAAACCAAGATTTGGCTGTATGAAGGGAAGGCTCTGCACTGATTAGATCTGTGAGGGAAAAATGGCCTCTGGCTTAGAGCTGCACAACTGTTCTTCCAAGATTCTTCCAGGAGCCTGAGCTCAGCAGGGTGGGGCTATGGGGAGTAGGGAGGGTGGGGCTAGTGGATCTCCCGTGAGGGGTTGGTGCTGGTCAGGATTGGGGAAGGTGGGAGGAGTGGCCCCTGCCCCCAGAGCCACACAACTCAGTCTGTCCCAGCTTCTGCCAAGCAGAGTGGGGCCACCAGGAATTGAGAGGGTGGAGCCTCTGGGAGCTTGGAGGTTGGGGCTGGTGCATCTCCCATGAAGGGTAGGCACAATCAGTTTTATGGGAAAGTAGAGATTTGTTATGAGGGATTGGCTCCCACAGTTATGGAGTCTAAGTCCCATTATCTGCCATCTGCTAGTTGGAAACCCAGGAAGTCACTGATACAGTTCTAGCCTGAGTTAGAAGTCCTGAGAACCAGGTACACCAGTGACTGAGGGAGTAGAAGATGGATGTCTCAGCTCAATCAGAGCCAATTTGCCCTTCTTCCACCTTTTTGTTCTATTTACACCTTCAATATTTAGATTGGATGATGCCCACTCATGTTGGTAAGAGCTATCTTTATACATTCTGCTGATTCAAATGCTAATCTCTTCTGGAAACAGCCTCACAGAAACACCCAGAAAGAATGTTTGCCAGCTCCCTTAACCCAGTCAAGTTGACACATAAAATTAACTACACTTAAAATTTCTAGCCAGCCTCACAGAACATGTAGCAGTCATCCTTGTCCTGCCAGTCTGCCCAGGGCAGCATTAAGTCCTTTGTGCTGGGTGCATTGCAGCCTTCTGTCTGGCTGATCTTACCACACCCAGGCCCCTCTATGACCCATCCCACCTTCTGTTTGCCCCTGCCAAGAGCAAGGTTCCAACAGGGTCTGGCTCTCCCCATGCTGCCACACTGGACAGGAAGCTGATGAAGCAATAACTCTAATCAGTCTCCTGTAGAGCACAGAGCCTGGAGTCCAGGCAAGGATTATAAACTCCACAAGTAGCTTGGAGCTATCAAATGGCCATTGCACATTACTGCAAGTCTTTCCCAAAGGCTGTTGACCATCAGGCAGATTGAGCTGCTGCTCTAAAGGACATAGCATAGCTCTGTGGCTCCAAAACTTTGCTGTCCATTAGAATCAACTGGGGAGCTTTGGAAAATCCCATTGCCTAGGCTGCTGTTCATGCCAATTAGTCAGAAAGTCAGGGCTGGGAGGCAGTATTTTTTAAAGAGGCCCTGGTGATTCCAATAGGCAGTGAAGTTTGGGAATCACTGGCATAGCTGCTGCAGGAAAGGGGAGGGGACTTGGAAGAGCAACCAGGTTAGACTGTCAAATGAAGGTAAGCAAACTCAGTCACCTGTTTGAAACCTGTCATTCTACCAACAATAACCCGAATGTGTTTAAGCAGCATATAGACTTTATGCCTAATTCTACATGCTTTTACTATAGAACTCTAATTCATAATACACACTCAATAGGCAGTACTCTTTTTGATAATATAAATCCTGTATATGTAATTATACCCATATGTACATACTCACTGGGTATATCTAATAGTAGGCATGTCACCATCTCTAGTCCCTAACCTGGCTTTTTGTGTAAAGCCTTCTTGGTTCCCCCACCCCCCAGGCTGCTTTCCCTGTCCAAGTTCTCTTTCTCCTTTGTCTCTCTGTCTGAGTGTTCAAAAGCTAGAGGAAAGGATGAGTCATGTTCTGGGCGTGGCTTGGTGCTGACCGGATGGAGAGAGTGGGGCTAAAAGATATGAGAAAGTCATATGGAACTGCTTTGTGGTGATTGATACAATAGCAGTGAGCGGGAAGGATCTTCAAAAGTGTGGGAAGGAGGGGATAGTAGGGATCATTGGCTGGAGCCAAGATAAGGAGAGCCATATGGCAGTTATGAGTTAGCTACAGGTCACTCTGAAGGACCCAAGGAGATTGGAACTTGAGCCTTCCCTGGGCACTGATAGTTGAGTGGTAGCCAGAAGAAGGGACAGTACAGAAAGCACCAGCCTCCCTGCCTTGGGGTCTTCTGGTCTGGAAAACAACATAGGAAGCTGCACAGCTGTGAGATATAGTTAGTGAAGATGTGGAATTCAGGTGGCCACATCGCTGTCTGGGGCTGTTTATTCTCATGGGATATCACATCATGTGGACATCGGACAGGAGATGGTTTTAGAGCCCAGTCTCCTCTACCCTGCCTATGTTAGGTCCCCTTGATTTGGCATAGAGGCATGTGATGGATAGGATGTCTTCTTGGGAAACAGGACTGCAGAGGTGCTTTCAAGAGAGACCTAACCTTTTTAGAATCCAGAGTATTTCTTCATAGGAGTTTATGAGAAGTCACTGGGCGGAATGACCTAGCTCATATCCATGGGGCCCTTGGGTCTAAGTGAAGTTCCTTTGCCATTTCTGAGGAATTTCTCCATAGATTGGGATCAGGAGCCCTGCCCAAAGATTCAGATGTGCTCCCTGGAGCTTGGCAGGCATCCCTTCCCCTTCTGAATGCTTATGTCTATGTGTAGTCCTAGCAAAAGATCCAGATCAGGCAGTGAAAAGTGACCCTTGGGAACAAGTGAGTGGCCTGCTTGAAAGAAAGTAGGGAAATGAAGAAGTGGGGTTCTTCCTCACTAGGTTTCCCAGGGTGCCGAGAGATGGTGGTGGTAGTGGTGCTGGAAGTAAAAGTGAAGGAGGAGGAGTAAAAACTCAGACTCTGGTTCCACAGGAAGACAGATGGTCCAGCCTTGAGATAAGAATTATGTGTATCCGGATCTCCCTCATCAAGTACTCACTTACATCACATTTTGTTAGTTGCTGTCACACATCTGGCCTCATTTGATCTTTACCACTCCACCATGAGGTAGATACTGCCTCCATTTTGCAGATATGCAAACTGAGGCTCAGAACTATGAAGTGACTTTGATAAGATCCAGTAGTTAATGATCCTGGATTAGGGGGATACTTCCCGTGTATATCATGGAATTTAAGTAGGCTCCTTCCAGAAGGCTGAAGAAACCTGAATATTGGAAAGGAAAGAAGTAGGCTGAAAAAAGCCTTGGTGTAGAGGAACAAATCCACACAGAAACTTTCCTTTATACAGACTTGGGCTGGGTCCCTTCATTGCAAGCTTGTCATCCCCAGTAAATATCAACTCCTTATCATCTTTGTGCCTGAGACTCTTCCCTTCCTTCCTCCTTCCTTCCATGGCCTCTAGAGAGTGGGGGTGGGGGGGGAACAGAGCTATGGGGACCATTTTTACAGATCTCACAGATACTACCGAGTACATCGCGTACATTTTCCTGCCCATTATCGGCTGTTTGACTTGACAAGCCGTGATCTCTCTGATCCCCAGGGTCAGACATGACAGGAACACAAGAGGGCCAGTAGTATGATGGTTGCAGGCTTATTGTGAAAAGTGTGTAAGAGGTCTTTGCAAAGCAGAAGCAGTACAGGCATGTGAAAAGTGAAATAATGGTGCCAGCCAGGTCCTGGGCAGGGCCTTCCTTCCCACTGTCTTTCTTTGCCCTGTTAAGTAGATTGTTTTAGCTCCTTTTTTCTGCTCTAGGGACTAAGCATTGTTAGGAGCGTCCATCCTTTAAGTTGGCAAGTGTTTAAGTTGCTGCCCCACTGGGAATTCCAATAAAGGAGAGAGAGGAAGGGAAGTTTGGGGGCTGGGAATCTGGGTGAGAGGGAGCTATGATCCCCATCCTAGGATCCCTGAGTCACAGGACATTGGGGCACAGATGATCCACATAAAGACTCATATTGTTCCTGTGGCAGTCAGGACAGTGGTGACCTTTGGGATTTGGCTGACAGAGCACTAGAGACTGAGGGTGGGGGTAGTGGAAGAGGGCAGGGGGCACTGCCCTGTAATAAGAAGCCTCTCTCCCCAGCCTAGCCCTGAGGGTATACATGCATCTTTTAATGGGGGTAGCCTAAGTCCCTGGGCATCAGCCTGTGGATGTGCTTGGCCAGCTTTGGGTTGATTGCATTCCCCCATGGATACTGGGCAGAGCAGCCAAGGTGCTACTGTGTCTCCCACAGGGCAGGCAACATGGAGTTAGGAAGGCATTGATTCTTGGCTGGCTCTCATGCTCGCCCCTTCTCTAGCCATAAATAAGGCCTCAGAATCACGCACCCTGTGTGATTGAAAGGAGACCAAGATGGCAGGGTAAACTCCCAGCAGTTTAAGAACAAGGAGGAATTTGGGAACGGGTTGGGGGCAAGCTGCCTCATGAGAACATTGGAGAGGTGGCTTCCAATTTGGGCTGTACAATAACTGTGGTACAGCAGTGGGCTGAGAGGGGCACTGAAGGAAGGACAGTGCCGCCATCCTGGCCCCTTTCATTTTTGGTTCCCTTATGGTGGAAGGCTGGGTAAGCAACAAGGTCAGAGGCAGGAGAGCCTTACCACCCTACCCAGAATGGGCTTTCTGGAGAAGGGCACTTAGAGAGTGGGAAGGAAGCTAGGAGCTAGTGGTGGGCAAGGCAGCAGGGAGTGGGAGGGTACAAAGGGTAGAGGAGGAGAGGAGATATGCTGGGCTGGAGCTGAGGTAATGCACTATGAGAGGATGTGTGTAAAGCGGTGTCAGGAGAGATGCTACATATGAAGGTGTGTGTGACTGACTGAAGGAAGGTGCATGTGACATCATGTGTGAGGAGGTTGTTAGACTGGTGGGAAAGGATGTGTGTGTGAGGTGGAGAATGAGAGGTTGTGTATGAGATTGGGGGAAATCAGTGAGGGAGCGATGGCGTGGGAGACTGGGAGGTCTGTGAGAGTTGTTGCATGTGACTCTGAGAGAAAGGGGTGAGGTGGAGGCTCCATGTAGGGATTGTGAGGGAGAAAATATGCTCATGAGAGCATCTGTGTGGGCAAATGGGAACAAGCAACTGATGTACAGTGTGAGCCTGGGGCAGGAGAAGGCATTGGAGACTCTGGTTGCTACTGGTGAGATATTGGGAGCAACTGCATGTGAAAGATTGTTTGAGAAACAGCATGTGTGAAAGATTATGGATCTGTGGCCTATGAATGGGGTATGTAGATGGGGACAGGCCATCCCTGGCAGAGGGATCAGCTCCTGGAAAGGTACATGGCATTGCTCATTCTGGGAACTGCCAGCTTTTTGGTTCAATGCTCAGGGAGCATAAGAGGAGCTGTCTGCAGAGACCCAGATGCCAGCTTCTGGGGGGTACACTTTGGAGAGAGGACAAAAGGAGCCTTTGAAGGGCTTTAGGCAGATCCAGTGACAGCAGAGTGGAGGGATGGGCTGGGTTGAGGTGTTGAGACCCTCACACCTTCCTGTCTTCTATAATTGCCTCTCTCTTGGCTAGAAGGCCCTTCCTCCTTTGATTGTCAAGGACCACTGACATTTTCCTGGGAAGTCTTCCCTCCCTCCCCTACTTCAAGTCCCTTCATTAAGGAAACAAAATACCTTCCTCCATATATCCTTTGCCACATATCACTTAGCATAAAACTCACCCTAGGCCTTATCTTAATGCACTGACTTTGGTTGTAGGAATTCAGCCTCGCATGAACCTCTTGAAGAAAGGGGCATTTGCCCAGCCCCCTGCCCAGCCTGGTGGCTGTGAAGGACATGCCTCAGGTAATGCTAATCAGTGCTCTCCCACTGATTTGCTGACTACTTTCAAGCCTCAGAGCAGTCACTTGACCTCTCTGGGTCTTGGGTGCATCTCCAAGAGAAAAAATTTTACTTCTGCCTCTGCAGGTCTGGAACAGATCACAGCTGAAATAAGGCCAGTGGCTGCAACAGTATAATAAAGAAGCTTAAAGAGGTCAGCCCACTCTGTTCTGAAACCTTTCACTCAGTTTTTCCACATAATAATCCCTTGAGGAAGGTACTACTAGTTTTAGTCATTTTACAGATGAGGAAACTAAGGTGCAGAGAGATTAAGTAAATAGCCCTAGGTTATATAGCTAGTGTCAGCAAAAATAGGGTTTGAACACAGGTAGTACTGCCTCCAGAGCCTTTATTCTTAACTACTGTGCTCTCCTAGAACATACCTAATCCCTTCTTACTGAAAACCACAGAGGACTTTAGCAGAGGCTTACTTGCTTGCTTGCTCTCTCTCTCTCTCTCTCACCATGGCACACTTGCCACACTCTCTGCATAGCCCAAATTTCATCCCTGGTACTATAGTGTACATTTATTCCTGGTGGTCTGTACCTGGTGAGCTGCAGGTTCTAGGAGCTCATGGGAAAAGGAGACGTATAGAAATCTCCCGTCTTGGGAGCTGTAGCTTTAGTCCTGGGTTTGAGGACCCTACCCCTAGCCCCCTGACATGGGCTCTTTCCCAGCTGTGCCATCTGTCTTGGCTGCTAGGCCGCATCTGGGTGAACCAGGGTGCACTCTAGTGAGGAGGAAGCCTGGAAGCCAGGCTCCCATCCAGCCAGTCTCTCCCTGCCCTTCCCTTATGCTGGATGGAAAGGGACCCCTGGAACCTTAGTAGTGACTTTGTGTAGGGAGTAGAAGGTAGGAGGGGCACTGGTCAGATTGGTGGAGCCAAAGAGATTCAGAAAGTAGGGCCGCCCATTCCCTCCTAAGGACCAGCAAGTAGAATATGGTTTTCTGGAAAAATAGAACTAAGAAAACTGGAGAATTCAGGGTTTAAAGAGGCTGAAGAACAGGCAGGCAGACATGTTAGAAGGGTGTCCTTCCTCATCTTACTCCAATATTTGTGTCAGATGCTGTTATTTATTAGTCACTTAGAACCGTGAGTGGGAGCTGCTGTACTCTGCAGGCAGGTATATAGGGGACTCAACAGACCACCACAGGATAGATAGGCACAGCTGGAAGGGGGATCTTATTCTGGCTCTGCTGCTTGCCAGCTGTGTGGCCAAGGGCAGATTAGCACTGCCTCTCTGGGCCTGAGCTTCAGTTTCTTTGGCTAGGCATCAAGGAAATATGACAAACTGATCTAGTAGGCAATTGTGCATTGTGGTTGGTGAAGAGAGCTCAGACTTTGGAGTCTGATTGCTGGATTAAAATTCTGGCTACATTTTCTGTTAGTCCCATGACCCTGAGCAAGTTACCCATTCTAAACTTGGTAGAAATCATAGTTCCCACCTCTTGTTGTAAAGATTTTAAATAGGACAATATGTCCTTTTTTTAAAAACTATATTTTATTGATTATGCTTACAGTTGTCCCAATTCCCCCCCTTCTTGCCCCTTACCCCCTTACCCCCCTTTCCCCACCCTTTAGTTTTGTCCATAGGTCATACACATAAGTCCTTCTGCTCCTGCACTTCCTATACTATTCTTAACCTCCCCCTGTCTGTTGTCTACCTCCCATTTATGCTACTTGTTCTGTGCCCCGTTCCCACCCTCTCCCCCTACCACTCCCCTGTTGATATTCCTCCATACCTTATATAACTCCCTTTAACATTTCATACAATAAAG
>PVJI01025804.1:0-19897 GCA_004026765.1 Micronycteris hirsuta
ATTTCTTGCTCTGTCAATGACACAGCCATGAACCTGGAAGTATGTGGGAATGTCAAGTTGGTTATAGGCTGAAATCCATGCCCTTTGCCATTCATATGCCCCTTCATGGAATGAAAACTCATCCGACCAATTGCTACTTTAAATAAGTGAGCCTCATAAAACTGCACGTGATGCTCGGTTTTCATAATGTTTGTTGTACTAGAATTTGACTTGCATGTGAAACTCACTTCATATAGGCTTATTTTAAAGCATTTTTCTTTCCTTTCACTTTTTCTGAGAATATTTAATTACTGGAGGTAAAAAGAAAGTATCTCCTTCAGTAAAAAGAGAAGTTAATACAACCTAGTGACTTTGTGTTTGTAGCAACTCTGCAAATAAAAACACGTTTCCATTATTCAGGTTGAGCAAACCACATCTAAAGCACAGGCAGCAACGACGGGGGTTGGTGAATATAACTTAGCACTGCTGAATAGCAACCACAATCTGGCAAGGACAAGAAGGGGGTTGTTCTTGTTTTGTTTGTTTTAAAAACTATTCTTAAAATTGGCTGAAGGCAGCAAATGTGACAATTTTTGGTCTTGATATTTTAAGATGGGTAGCAAAAAAAAAAAATAGAAAGCAAAGAGCAACCATAAGTGATTTAAAATGAACAGAATTGGAATCATTCATTTCTAAAGAAGAAGAGGCTCAAACATTAAGTAATTTTAAAGAAGTTTAGGAAGATTACTATAGTCTTTGAAACATTCTATAAAAAAGGATTGTTTCCTACGGCAAAAGTCAGATGCACATGGGGTAATAGTCAAGAACAAGAATGCTAGGAGAGCTAACTACTTTGAATAAAAAAAACACTATAATAGGATGATATATTTGAATTGTGTACTTTTCAATTACTTAAGACAGTCTTTTCATTTTAAAAATGTATACTTGAGCCCTGAGTGGTGTAGCTCAGTGGATTGAGCCTTGGCTGGGAACCAAAGGGTCGCTGGTTCGATTCCCAGTCAGGGCACATGCCTGGGTTGCGGGCGGGGTCCCCAGTGAGGGCCATGTGAGAGGCAACCACACATTGCTGTTTCTCTCCCTCTCTTTCTCCCTCCCTTCCCTTCTTTCTAAAAATAAATAAAATCTTAAAATTAAAAAAAAAGTATACTTGATTCTTAAAAACAATTAAGCATTTTGAGGAATTATATTTACTTGATGAAAAAGGGATAATATCCTTGGAACTCTTACAGCATGTGACAGCATTCATGTTTCAAGTTCATTACAGACACTTACATTTGTATTCTCAGTGCTGTGTGCCACTTACACCTGAAGTAAGCGAAGAGTGAAATAGTGGTTATAGAATGACCCACACTATTCTTTTATTGATTTTTTTGGCAAAGCCTTTCTTGATTTTGAAATTGTACTATTTGCAAATACATTGCTTTCTTTGTGTAGAATAGATCTAATGTCTCTACATGAGTAATTGTACTTGCTCTCAGCTTAATGAAACATTTTTTTAGCTCGAAGTTTAATAAACACAACATTGTTAAACACATCATGTCTTAATAGAGAGGAAAAGGTGGATGTGTTATATCTGTTGTCACTACCCATAATTTATTTTAATTTCAAAAGTTCTTGACAACCTGATAGTTACAAAATAAACAATTCCTACAAGATTTACATTGCACTATCCCAGTTTCAGTAATTTTCAATTCAAAGCTTTAAGTAATTGGCATTTGCACCTTACATACTAAGTAAAACACTTTATAAACACTTTAATGAGAACTACATCTATGCCATCTATGCGTTTCTTAATAAAATAGCAAGGATATAAGCTATTGTAATAATGTAAACAAAACGTCAAGTCTTTATTAGGCAGTTACAGTAGCTATTGATACACACTTTTTTTTCTTAAGAGTTTTTTGAGTTCCCTGACTAGGAAAATTTACTTTTTTTCCGTTTACCAGTCTCTCTCATTTCTGAGAGAGCCTCTATGTCAACCAGGATGCAAATGTAGCATTGTGGGAGACAGAGAGGAGAAAACTGGGGAGAGGGCTGGGAGCATTAGCCTTAACCTTGCGATTAATTCCAGGGCTAATGCAAAAGGGGGGAGGGAGGCCGCTCTCTGTCTGCTCCCCAGCCCAGGCTTGGCGAAGTGGGTGTGCGCCCGCACAACCCCACGTGCTCCGCCGGGCGGAGGAGAGAGCCTGCCGTCTTCTGACTCTGGAACGGCTTCCTCGTCTTTGCAGAGCACCTTTCTGCCGAGTCTTTTATTCTCAGTCCAGCGGGCGCGCGGGGGCTTGATTTGGAGTAAATGATTTAATGTCCGTTAAACACATTTCTGTGGTGGTGGTTGGTGGGATTGTGAAGACAGACACGTCCTATACAGAACAAAAACATCTGCCTCTCTAAAGATACAGAAAGCTTTGTAAGTGGGTAATAACGCAGGAGATGTCTGTACACGCACACGTACGCATGTTTCCCTTCTGTTCCTTACAAAAGTTCTCCACCTAAAACTTGCTTCCTCCTCCATCCGCCCATTACCTGCTACAGCGTATCTAATTTGTCTGCCCGGTTTGGGGCTGCGCAGCTCTTCCTCACCGCCGGCTGCGGAGCCCTGGCTTCTGCCAGCAGCGTCAGCCCGCGCGCCCAGCAAATGCCGAGGGTGCGCAGGCAGCGAGAGTAAAGAGAACGCCCCTCTCCAGCCGCTGCCTCCACCGTGGAACTCGGAACTCGCTCGTCATCCCCGCCCCCGCCTCCAATCCCAGGGCAAACTTGGCCCAGAGACCCGGCGCAGGGACCAGGGCTGGGCGGCTGATGGCAGGAGGAGGGAGCGGCGCGTCCCGCAGCCCTGCGAGCCTCCCGCCGCCGCCGCGGCTGCTGTCACCGCCTCGCCGTCTGCCCCTTGCGCCCCGACCCCAGCGCTCCGAGCGGGGCGCTCGCGGCTCCCACTCCCAAGTCGCGGTGTTCCCAACTCCCGCTCCCCCGGCCTGCCGCGCCCTCCGCCTCCTCTCTCGCCACTGCAGCGCGCAGCGAATTGGCGATTCCAAGGACTCCGGGCCACTCTCCGGGCACAGGCTGCATCTGGTGGATCCTCGGTGCACAGCTCACAGCTCAGCCCGCGACGCCCCCGCCAGACGTCGGGGACCGCGCCTGAGCTTCCCCGCGCTGGCACTCGATGCGCAGGCGGGGGGCGGGAGGAAAGGCGGGGTGGAGGGGAGTTCCTGATTCCCTAGCGGACCCTGGAAGTTATCCTTAAAAATACATCTCGCCAGCCGGCGGCTGAGCAGCCACCTCGCCAGAGAAGCATGTGGACTGGCTCGTCGGGTCCCCTAAGTGCTCCGTGGCTGCCGCCGCCCTCAGAGCATCCCTCACCGGCCGCAGGAGCCCGCGTGGGGCGAGGAGCGGGGACGCGCGTCCGCCGCGTCCTCTGCTCGCTGCTGGCCGCTTCTTCTCGGGAGGTGGCAGTCACTGTCGCTGCTGAGAAGCCAGCCCGCCTTTCCTCGGCTGGCCGCCTGGTGAGAAGTTGAGACTCTGCACCTCCCGCCCGGACACACATGGCTTGTTACCTGGTCATCAGTTCGAGACATCTCAGCAATGGGCACTACCGGGGCATCAAAGGAGTCTTCAGAGGGCCCCTCTGCAAGAACGGACCTCCCTCTCCGGTAACCTGCGCGCACACTCACACCCACGCACCCACACTTGCGGTCAAAATCAATATAAACAAGACAAGATATTGTCCTGGTACATTGAGTGGGTGGAGGATAGCTACCTTGCCCAGAGGAATATTGTCTGTTAATACAGTTTATTGACAGGCCGCTCCACCGTGAAGGGGGTATGTGTACATGTGTGTTTCAACAGTTATTCGCATCTGTGGTGCTTTGGACGCAGATATTTACTGAACGCGGTTAACCGAGGAGGGGCCGTGAAGGTAGTTCCTGTGTGCGGTGTCAAGTTGGGAATCTGCTGATTTGGGCAGTGCAGAAAGTTTGAGTGGCGCTTGATAACCATGCTTTGTGAAGTCAGCAGTTGGGATTCGTTTAATGACGCTGCTGTTACTTTATAAGAAAATACACTTAAAGATTTTGCAGCAGGATACTGGCAAGAGGAAAGGGGTTGGAAGTGGAAACTTGATCAAATCTAATGCTTAACCATGTAGGTTCTCTACGGAAAGCCAGAGAGTTCTTCCCGGAGATATGAATCGGATAGTTTGTTGTTATATACAAATGTATTGACATGCAATTCGAGTGATTACTATGTAGTAAACTATTCAATTTGGTTTACTACTTGATTTATTCTAGTATCTTTTGTAAAATAATTTTGAGTAGAATCTATGACTTTGATATATTATTAATTTATTCCTTAGTATATACTACATATAGACTAATGTTTTAAGGATTCAGATGTGTTTCAAGAACAAATATGTTGTGATATATTTTAAAAAGTTGTGGATTGCTAGTGGCTAAATGTCTAAACTTAGCAATTTTTCCAGTTTAATGTAAAAGCCAGCATTTTAAGTCTTTATGCTATAAAGAAGGAAAACTTAAGTTGCCTGATATTTATTTATTTTTTGATACTTTCTGCTATGGTTTAATGTTTCATTAGCGTGAATTATTCAAAACTGTAACATATTATAAAGACATTTGACTGAGTGCTATGCGTATGTGTGATTTTCATGAGAATTAAAATCAGAGAGAGCGCAAGTACCCAAAGATCACTAGGACCCCTAATTGTAACCCAGTGGCGCCTCCCAGGCTTTTATGCATGGAAAAGTGGGGTGTCGCAGCCTCCACACCCCCAGCTGCTGTATGGGACTGAGTCAGAGTGTAGACCGAATATGCTGTTTGTATTGACGGTCACAATTACATTCACAGGATTAGAAGTCCGGGAGAGTTTAGTTGAATAAAGCCCACATTTAATCCTGAGCAGCTGGTCGGTATGCTTCCTATTTCTGAAGATTCTCAGTACTGGAGTTTCTGCAGTCTTAGCAAACTACTTTACTGTTCAGCACCCAACCGTGTTGGGGTCTTCCGTATGGCAAGTGTAAATCCTTCAAGTTCTTTTTTCCAGCTCATTTTGCCTTGAAAACAAACCTATAGTGTTCCACCTTTCTCCTGGGTGTTATTTTTTTCAACCCTTAGCAATCTCTGTGGCGATCTCCCAAACCCTTCTCTTCGGTGACGGAAATCTGAATTGGGTACTATGTAGGTGCCTTACTAGTTCACAGGGTAAAGGAAGGATCGCTTCATAGTTTCTGCATAGTTTAGTTTTATTTACATTGGTTAGAATGTGATGCGAATCTTCCAAATCTCAATGAGTTTGCAGAGGAAATTTCTGTCACATGGTCCAAAAGTGTCCTGCTTCCCCCTCTATGGTCACTTACCTCCCAGGAGCCTGCCTGACTGACCTACAGGGACCAGACAGTTGACCGTGAATGTGAGAAAACAGCCCACACCTCATGGTTTTGCGGGCTGATCAGGGGCTCACACCCACAGGGCACTGTTCTTATTAACTCTGGGCTGGGTTTTACTAAGATCCTAATACATTTACTTTTCTCTAGGAGCGGTGCTTAAACTCACTGTATTGTTCTATCCAATATTTACACATTGGAGTTAAATTACATTTGCATCATTTAAAAATATCTAAGTTAGTACAGACATATAGTTCCTAACCTTATTTATTGTGTCTTCATTTACATTTTCCTATGGAATTTGAATGACTTTTTCAAGGTTTGAATAGTTTCTCACGTGAGGTGGATAGGATGTAAAAAATTGATACCCATCCATTCTGTCATGGGCAGGTCATTAGACAAGTCAGAATTCTCTTCACATTACATAACACAGAGTCTTCCCCCCTAAAATGAATTGTTCACTATGTTCTGTATCCTCGACCTTTGGGCATTAAAGTAATAGTTTCCTGGTCGACGTGAGTTTAAGTTTGCCTTCCTCACTAACAAGTTGTGAAGCGTGAAACTAAAAGCTCTGGTTATACGCCATTGCTTTTTTATCATCAGAGAGCACATCCCCTAAACTGTCAGGTTAACACCAGCTTATTGATTTTCTTCATAATCATAAACATTAAACTCACAGACCCACAAGATAAATTTGTTTTTTCTTAAAACGCAAAGCTATATTTATAATAGGTATTTCCCCCCAAATTTAATGCCCAGATTGGTTTCAAATTGACCTTTATGTCAATGGCATTATTTATTTTCACTCATTGAGACTCAGTTTACATTGCACTATGGATTGGGGATATTATTAGTTGATTTAACTAATTCGCTCTAAATTGTATAATACTTCAGTTTTGGTTCTTACTCTTTTCTTCTAAGAGTAAGATATTTTAATCCACACTTTTGTTTTAATACATCTGTTTAAAAGTAGCACATAACACCATTGAATGATACCATTTTGTAACTTGATTATAGAAAGGAGAAAGGCTACAATACTGTTTTTGATGTAATAGGAGTTTCTTCTTTTGGAGTTATGATATAGATAAACCTAATATGGCCCTGGCTGGTGTAGCTCAGTGGATTGAGCGCAGGCTGCAAACCAAAGGGTTGGTGGTTCGATTCCCAGTCAGGGCACATGTCTGGGTTGCAGGCCAGGTCCCCAGTAGGGGGCCCATGAAGGGCAACCACGCATTGATGTTTCTCTCCATGTTTCTCTCCCTCCCTCTCTCCCTCCCTTCCCCTCTGTCTAAAAATAAGTAAATAAAATCTTAAAAAATAACCTAATGTGATTTTAATATTTCAATGTCATATAGATATAATTCTTCAGTTGTATGTTTAAAGTAGTTGTATACATTTGTCATGTTCAAATCACTTGTCTGCAGAATCTAAATACATGATATTAAACTGAGAGTGCAAAAGGGAATGTGTGTATGTGTGTATATACATATACACATTGTATGTGTAATTTCAAAGGATTTAGAAAACATTGAATGGCTATATGGAATTCTCATAATAAATACTTAATGGGATACTTGAGAAATAAATAAAGCATTTTCCCCCGAAACAGTTTTCGCAGATCAGCAAACTGAAAATCCTGGAGTGAAATTTAGCTCCCATCTTCAAAGTAAAAACATGCAAATGTCTTATCTGTTGCATCTCGCTTCTTTTTGGAAATTTGATATAAAAAATAACATACTGCCTTACATACTAATTAGAATGTGAATAATTGATTAGAGATAGTTTATGTTACTTTAAATCCAAGGATAAAGAGAAGAAAAATGACAGCAAGTCTGGCATAGTGTTTAATGGTAGTCTCTAATTTTAGAAAACAAATTTGCATCCTACCACATTTTAGGATACTTCCACCCTTCCCTATCAGAACGCTAAAAGAGTATGACTAAATGGTGACTTTTAAAGTCACTGTGAGACACACAGAGACACACAGATACACAGATTCACACACTGTTATCCATGCTCAAGCGTAAGTTAACATAGACATTACTTTACAAACATTTTTTTACCATCAGATATGTTGCAGGAAAAACTTTGTTACAATAACTGAGGTCTTCATTTAGAAAACAGTTTATAGGTGAATTCATTTCTCTGTCAACTTCTAAGTTCTTCTTTTACCATGTTTGAATTCAAGAAAAGTTACATCCCTTATGTAGTGTCAAAAGTGTATTTGAATAGATTCTTTGTTATTTGATGTAACAAGTTTAGATTTGAGTATGGTTTATTTTAGTTTAATCTGCATGTGCTTCATAGTAAGACTATTATTCAAGATATCTATTGATTAAATGTTAATAATAATCATAGTTGTAGATTTTATCTGATGTACACGTTAAACTTATTTCTGCTCTTTTGAAGCTTCGATAGACTGATACTTCTTAAGAAGTGCTTATTTCTGAAAGCACTATCCAGGAATATCTGTTTCTGGAAATGCCTGTTGTTTTCCCCTAAAATAGTGGATGTGAAGGAAATTCTTGGGATTTTCATCTGAGTAACAGACCAGGGTCCTTGGATTTTCGTTGCTGTTGTTTTGTTTTGGTTAGTGACTCTATCCTGTTATATATCTGAATAAATAGCTTAATAGAAATAAGGAGGTGGCACACAAACATTTTATTTTAAATTTGTATTTATTTTTCTTTTTTCACGTGTACAGTTCTATAATACATCTTCCGTACATTGCGTTATGTGTTCACCACCCCAAGTCAAACTTCCTTTCATCACCTCCTGCCCGCCTTCACCTCTCCTACCTCCCCGAACAAGCATTTTGAACGGGCTTAACATTTCTATAAAGCCCCCTTTTAAAAATTACAAATGCATATGTATAAAAGAAAGTTCTAGAACAGATTACCTTAAGGGTGCATCAATTCAGAGAACGCCCTAAAAGAGGAAATGAGTGCAGTTACAACCTTGTTTTTTCCCAGTGTCTGTGATCTTCAATTGTATATATTTTCATTGTGCCTAATAAGTACATGTTACACACATCCCAAATGCTCTCAAACTGATGCACTATTCATGTGCCAAAAATAATTATGAAGATATGCTCTCCTGTAGAGAAGTCACCTGCCTCCTGTTCTTTAATTCATGAATGCATAATACTGCCTTTCATATTGAAACTTTTAGATATTTTCAATAAAGAAGACTCAGTTACAATTCTTATAATACATGTTTTCTTTATTATGTCAAATATTGTATTAAATAACCTCCTTTCTTCTTGCTGTCTTCTCAACCCTTTCTTCTTTCCCCCAACTGATTTCAGGAACTTGGAGTGGGCATTATGCTTTTGAAAATAAGTGCCAGTTTTCTAGGGCTCAAATTTATTTTTATCTAACTTCTGAAAGTTTGCATGATAAGAAGAATCAAATGAGTTTTTGAGTGTATTATAACTTTAATTATATTACATTTATTTCATAATTAAAATTTGACTTATCAAATGCCTTGATTTGTTTCTTCTAGGCATATAATTAAGATAAACTCCATTTTAGGTTTCTGCCCATAATTTAGTAACAAAATAAAAATAAAAGATTGGTTTCATATGTGGCTAAATGGGGATTATATTTAACATAGAATTTAGTAATTTATAGTTTAAAAAACCTTGGAGGGAGGGGCAGGGAGAAAATGCAGAGAACTGTAACTGAACAACAATAAAGTAATTTAAAAATTAAAACAAAATCTTGGTGTTAGTTGTAACTGTGAAATCTTTGTTATATAATACATATGAACCTAGAGACATATTTTTATTGTTAAGTATTAACAGAGTTTCAAATGTGAGTAGGTTCAAGGGTGCATTGAGAGCAAGAAGCAAGAAGAGTAATATATATTTCAAATAACTTTATGAAGTGCACTTCAGTGTGAATTTGGTTTATTCAACATGTACATTGTCAGAATAATTCTTTAGTATATATTTACATATTTTGTAGAAAATAATTTGAATCAAAGTTGAAACAAAAATGCTACTTTGTTCAAAAATGCTTTTCAGTTCTAGCAAATAATAGTTTTTTATGTAATCTTTATGACAAGCACAGCATTTTGTAAATAGATTTTATAAATCAGCCTTACTTAGTGGACAAGATCTGGAGAAAGAAATTAAGTATTTGGTATATTTTCATAAAAAAAGTATGGTTATGGTGATAATAGGAATATGCCAATCATCAAGTTCCGTAGTCTGTTGCATTGGAAGAAGTACTTACTGGACTTGAAGTTCTGGAAAGATGAATTACATCATACCTTACACAGTATTCTCAGTTGTCACTAAGACATTGTTAGCTTCTTGGAGACAAAAATGCAAAAGAATATTACATAGTATTTAAAATGGAAAAGGGCAGCCCTGACCAGTGTGGCTCGGTCGCTGGGGCATCACCCTGCAAAGCGAAAGGTCCCCGGTTTGACGGTTTGGTTTCCTGTCAGAGTACATACCTGAGTTGCTGGCCTGGTCCCCAAGTTGGGGGGAGGTGTGCAAGAGGCAACCGATAGAGGTTCCTCTCTCACACATCGATGTTTCTCTCCCTCTCTTTCTTCCTCCCTTCCCCTCTCTCTAAGAATAAATAAAATCTTTAAAAAAATAAGTAAAATGGAAAA
Source organism: Micronycteris hirsuta (assembly GCA_004026765.1). Classification (NCBI taxonomy): domain Eukaryota; kingdom Metazoa; phylum Chordata; class Mammalia; order Chiroptera; family Phyllostomidae; genus Micronycteris; species Micronycteris hirsuta. Next base: position 10,016 of record PVJI01025804.1, read on the forward strand.
GAGCTTTTAATGATATTCACTAATGATCTTACTTTTCCTGAGGAGGATCTGATAACATGCATTGAACTAAACTCTTCTTGTCTTCATATTTGATACCTAAATTCTCAACACATACTTCTGAAAAACTGCTACTATACTTTTTCTTCATGGATAAAGAGAGCTAGATAGTTAAGTGTTTAGTTTCGCTTCTTTGGCTGGCAGAACACCCTGAGACGAAGCTGCGGCCTGAAAAGGTACTGAAGATGGAGGCTGGCCTTCACAGGGACACCAGGTCCCTACCCTGCTCATCTCCTATTCCAAGTTTACCTCGTATTTAATTTCATTTTCCATGGCTCTTGTTCTTTTAAATTCATACTTTATTGTTTTAATGTATAAAGTTTCTTTCAGATAACTTAGGTCTGTTTGTGAAAGCCAGGTTGGCCCTAAATAAATAATAAAATGTACAATGTCCAAATATAGGGGTGCCATGCAGGATTTTGTACTGGACAGCTTTGGGAATGATTCATGGAGAGTATTCATTTTGTTCGCTTGTAGCAAGTAACATTAGGGCTGCCAATTTTTTTGCTTTGAAAATTGGAAAATTCCTTTTGGCAAATTTTATTTCACTCTTGTGTGGGTGTTGAGAGGCAGAATATATCTTATTTTTAAATAAATACTGCCAGTTTTTTAAAACAATCTTTGGCCTCCCTCTTATCCTTCTTACTGTTTCTTCTTATTCCTTTCATTAACATGATTACCAATTTTTTCAATATCTGTTTTTGGTTCATGCATAAGTGTTGGGACATTCTTTTAACTCCAGAGGTATAAACCCCCACAAATGGTGAGAAGCACTCCATTCTGCCTGCCCCCCAACCCAAGCATACGAGTTCCTTCTCTGTTTACCATCCACGTGTCGCTTTCATCTCTAGCTCACGGTGTCGAGCTCCCCCCATGTCTCCATTCAGAACCTACCTACCAGTGCTCTCCTTGCTCTTCCTTCCACACCATTACTCAGCACCTCTTGTTCTGTCTACCTCCCAGCAACAAATATAGTCAGCAACCCCCACATGTCCTTTCCAAATTTTCACTTTGCTTTGAATAATTATATCTCTTAATATCTTCTTCATAAGCAAAGGCTATAGCCATTTCCTCCTTGTGAATGAAATAAATACCATATTCTTAAGAGAAAATAACCATTGGGCGGGCCCCTGTTTCAATGATGGAGGGGGTGGAGACTCCACTTAAGTCTGACCCTCCCTGTTGATTTGCTGCACTGATTGTGGTGTCCAGAGATAGAGGTGGCCATATGAATTGCATTCCAGTTATCGGAAAATGCGCCAAGCCCTTGAGTGGTATCTAAGATTCTTCATGATCCAGTCTCTACCTACATCTTCGGTTTTAACTCCCTTTGTTCTTCTGTCTGATCCTGTGCTCCAGCCACACTGAGCTACTCTCAGATCTTGGTGTTGTAAACAATGGGTGTTTATAGACCTTTACATCATTGCGTATGCTGTTTCCTCTGCCACATACCCTCTTTTTGCCTTCATTTGTTGGGCCATGCTTACGGACTTACTGAAGAGTTGGTCCCTCACGTGAGTCTGCACTAGTTTCTTATCACGGGCCAAGTGCTTCTCTTGCAGGATTCTGCCACATCCATCCATTGCCTGCTTTGATTATCACCGAACTGTATCTGTTTATTGGTCTCAGTTTCTTCATGAGATGTGAGGTCCTTTGGGTCACGTCTGCTGTTACCCTTCTATTCCCAAAGCTGAGCACAGCTTCTGGTTTATTATTGATTTTAATAGAAAACAAAAGGATTTAAAAAAATTTAAGTGGCATAAATATGTGCTCTTTAGTCCTCCTGGTAGCTCTATTAAGAAAACTTTTTCTCTGAGAAATCTTTTTCCCCAAGTTGGTTAGTCAGAATCTTCTAGAATTCAAACTGTTCTACTGATGGATTAAGAGGTCAGTATTTTCATGGTAATGCTTCTCACTTTTATATCTGCCAAGATCACTTGGTCAATTGCTTCAAGCATAATTTAATATGTACTTCCCATTAATCCAAATTGCAGAGTGCTTTATTCCATGTAACCATTTCAGGACATTTTTTGTTAAAGACCACAAGAGGCTGAAGATGGGTTATATATAAATGGACGGAATCCATACATGAGTTAGTTAAGTCATAATTTTTATCGGCACATTTAACAGTTCTGAGAAATGAATTTTAAGTCAGAAACTTCGTCATTCCCTTTCTCTTTAGTAGTGTGTGGTAAGGAGGCAAAAGGGTGGTATAAACCCTTCCTTTCTCTCATTCTTTCCCTCACCCTCTCCCTCTTTATCTACGTCTTTATGTCTTTATCTCTCTTTCTCTTTCAGAAGTCAGAGAGGGAATAATTCCCTCATCCAGGTCACTATTGCCTGAACTTATCAGTTGCATTCTTCCCAGCAAAGTCTTGTTAGCACTGTCCTTTCTTGGATCAGTCGGGAGGTGCCAGTACTCACAGAAGAGCTTGGAGTTCTTCTAAATGATGATTTTTAGCTAAAATATTCAGCCATATAGGGTAGACATACAGAGAGATAGGATCTCTTTGAGTGAAGAGAATCAGATTTATTGTATACTCAGTTTCTTAATACAAATAATTTTTTACAGTTGTTAACAGATATTTGATTTCCTTGCTTTGTTTATAGAATATAAACTTTGAAAGGGCCCTTGGCAATCTAGTTTGGCCTCCTACTGTATACTTTTTAATATATCACAATAGAATAAAGATTCCTCATAGATATCCACATTATAATCCTCACAACCAATGAATTGTTTACATGGCTAAGGGGACTTTACAGATGTGAGAAGATTAAGAAGGTTGAGAAGATTATCTTGGATTATGCAGGTGGGCCCTGTGTAATCACAGGCATCCTTATAAGAGGGAGGCAGAAGTGTCAGAGTAAGAAAGAGTTTTGAGGATGTCGTGATGCTGGCTTTGAAGACAGAGGAGGGGGCCATGAGCTAAGGAGTGCAGGTGACTTCTTGAGGCTGGAAAAGGCAAGTAAATGGTTTCTCCCTTAGAGTGTCCAGAAAAATCGCAGCTCTGCTAACACCTTGATTTTAGTCTGGAAAGACTTCTGACTTAAGGACTAATTAAAATGAATTTGAATTCTTTTAGTCAGTACGTTTGTGGTAACTTATTACAGAACCCACAGGGAACTAATACAGCCACTCTTAACATGGGTGAGCATTTCCAATGGTAGTGGGCTTCTTCGCTCACCAAAGTGACTCTCTTCTAAGACTAACGTAATTCATCCTGAGTCTCCTTCAGTCTCTACCCAAATGTCTCTGTCTTCTTCCATTTACTCAATGATCCTTAATGTACTCTTTGGAAGTAAGAGAGTAGGTCTGCCTATTCTTTTACATGACATTCCTACAATTATTCAGAGATAACTGGTGATTTTTCATTGTTAAGTCATGTAAAGGATGGAAAGTTATGTGAGAACTAACTGATCTTCTTCCATTTATAGCACTGGTATTATTTTCTTATATATTAATGAATTTGCTGCAATTCAAAATACTTTATTATACTTTTTTATGTAATGATGATTCTTACAATCTTGAAAAGTGGTCAACTCAGTAAAACATTATTATGTATTTAGGAAAACACCACCCATGCTTTCAAACAGTATCTGCTTTTTCCGGATATATCCCTTATGTACTATAGACACATAATCTACATATAAAGAAGATAAACTTAAGAACACAAAGCCCAAATCATTTTAAAGGCTCACCTTAAGGCTATTGTTCTTAGTTTGTGTAGTCTTTGATTTAAACATCTGCAAATTTCCTAGGGGGAAGATCATTCATTTTTAAAAGTTGATGGGATCCACTGAAGTAATCGTTAAAATTTCATGAAATCCCCAACGTTGCCTATGCTTGACTTAATGATCTAAAACTGGAAAGTTATTTATTTAACTTCTGTATTGAAGAATAGTGTAATATAGAAACTGTCTCAGATAGTAAGTGCACAGCTTTTTAATGCCCTAGGTGTGGGTACGTTACAACTTCCTGGAAGAGCTGGGTGTATCCTTTACCAAGCCCTAGCAGCTCTGAAGGCAAAGATTGTCCTAACACAAGGTTATAAACTGCTTTATTTTTAAAATGATTTTAAAATGAGTTTTTGTAAAGAACACATATATTTGTGGCTCAGCTGACAGCCAACTATTGAATGAAGGCTCCTTTTTTTGGCATGGGGTAGTTAATCAGACTTTACTTTTCTACTTCACTTTGACTGACCAAAGCTAACTTACTAATGATTTGAAACAAATGAACAAAAGAATACTGATTAGGTAAGAATGAATAGATTTATGCTAATAAAACACATGGATTATATCCAGAGTAACATCTGTGCAGTATTTCATTATCTTTTCTTTAATACTACATGTTGAAATTCAAAGATCTGACCATCATGCTGATTTAGAAAACTCTTGCAAGTGTTTAGAAATGGATCTGCTGAATTTTTATTATTTGAGATAAGATGCGAATTATATATTTAGTGGCAAGACAGCAATAAATGATTAAAAGAAAGAAACCTCTAGCTTAGACTTCTCATAAAACAAAATTTATGTGCAAATGATATGTAAACTTTATTACTAAAGTTGTTATAATTTCACAAACATGAACAATGATAAAATACAAGTTTGTGTTACTAGGGAAACAGGGTTATTGCCAAGGAGATTATAGATAGAATCCAAACAATGCATATGTTAATCAGTCCTAATTTAAATGAAGTTAAATATACTTAAAGAACTAATTGTGTGTTTTCATTGAAATTTAATGCTCATCTTCTGATATTCTTATGCTATATTGTATGAGTTCAAGAATTCTGTATGATGTTGCTGGAAGAATCTGGTGACCATCACTTAGGAAGCTCAGGATCACCTTAATGGATAAGCTCAAGGAAGCTCCAAAAATTTTCCCCTAAGTTTAGTGTTCAAGGAGGAACAGTGGTTGATTTTAAATAGAGCCAATGGGTACTAGCCAGTGTGTGGGGCAGAAATCTGGACTGAGAAGGCTGGCCTGGGAGAAGCTGAAGAATTCTAGAACTGAAAACAGAAAAACATCTCAATTGGGAAGTCAAAGTTATTTATTCAGTCATTCCATTATTTATTCAATCATATATTTGACAAGTATTGTTAAAGTTCTACGCCTCTGTGCTAATTACTTGCTAGCCATGTAGCAAAACTGAAAGATACATCGCACTGTGGAAAGGGAAGACCTACTTCCCATGAACCAAATAATTTGGGAAGTAGCACTGCTTACAAGCTTTGGTAAGTGGCCAAATTTACCAAAAGAAAAAAAGGCAAGGATGAAGTGAGGTAGCTTTCCCTGGGTATGTGGTGCAGATGGCCCGTGGCAATGACCACTTAGATCAAGTTGAAAATTAACTTAGACCTAGACCTATTGATAAAAATTTTCAATTTTTAATTTTTTCCTTTAAATTTTTTTCATTTCTTAGTAAATTTTATTTTTTAAAATATTTTATTTATTTATTTTTAGAGAGCGAGGGGAAGAGAGAGAGAAAGAGAGGGAGAGAAACATCAGTGAGAGAGAAACATTGTTCAGTTGCCTCTCCAACTGGGGACCTGATTCACAACACAGGCATGTGCCCTGACTGGGAATCGAACCAACAACCTTTTGGCTTGCACGCCAGCACCCAATCCATTGAGCTAGGGCATAAATTTTGTTTTTAATGTTGAATCTTAAGTTTCCTGCCTGGGACCAAGGGCATTATGAGAGTTGAGGGCAGGGTTCCTATAATCTTGCTGATGCCCTTGTGAGATGTGGTGTAAGGGGCTAGCACCAACAGTGTGATCAGCTAAGGGATGAAGGGATGTTGTAGGCATAGAAACCAGAAGAAAGTATTAGAGAATTAGCCTGGGCCCCGTGTGGTGTGAGGGCCCAAGTCCACCCTTTCCCTGAGCAGGCACGGTTAGTACTTCCCGTAGGGAAGGTCCCATCTCTATTCCTGGAGAATATTCCATTATCAGTGACCAATGCCAAACATTTTAGATGCTGCTCAGTGCAAATATACCTAAGAAATATCTCTTGATCCTGCTGGTTATTGTCAGTGTAAGAAACATCCAAACTGTACTGACTTGTGTGGCTCGGTTGGGCATCATCCTGTAAAGTGAAAGGTCACTGGTTTGATTCCTGGTCAGGGCACATGCCTCATTTGTGGGTTTGGTCCCTAATCGAGGTGCATACGAGAGGCAACCTGTTTCTCTCACACATAGATGTTTCTCTCCCCGTCTTTTTCCCTCTATTCCCCTCTCTCTTAGAATAAATAAACAAAATCTTGAAAGAAAACACCTGTAAGGAATTATTATAAAAATTTATTTGAGCACAACTGGTAACAATCGACAGGAAGTAAGGTCTCAAATGCTTTGGAGAATGACAGTTTTGCAGTTTCTTTTATGCATTTGAAATTAAGGAGGGAACATAAAGACTACGTGAAGGAGGGAGAAAGCAAGGCGGGATTGAATTCCAGGATAGTTAAGGTTATGTGCTCTCTGGAGGGTGGTTGAGCTCATTTCGGAGGCATGTTACCCTAGTGCACAAAAACAGTGCCTAGGACTTGTTTAAGACAACGATAAACCTTTTATGGAAGAAGTTGTCTGCCTGGGGCATGACTAACCACCAAGACCTCCCCAGTTAGAAATTTATGGTCAGATCACCCCGTGAGGTTACTTTCTGTAGAGCCCCCCTTTTTTTTTTGTCTACATTATTTACTCTTCAGTGTGAATAAAGTACTTGGGAAAGAGATGATCATTCCGTTACCTAAAGCTCAGGTGGCAGGTCCCTGAAAGAAAAGGAGGAAGACCAATGAAGAGGGTTAGCAAAAGCATAGGATGGGGACCCTGGCGATGAGTTTTGACAAGGGGCTCTGCTTGGTAGGGCTTTAGGTCCCCCTACAGAGGGGAGACCGCAGTGGGCGCCCCTGAGAGAAGGAGGAGGGTTTTCAAGGGCCGTGGCCAGAAGAGCTCCGTGCCACCTCAGGTTGCCAGTGGACAACTCTCAGGGCAATTATAGCGGAGTTCAAATCCCAAGGCTTCACATGTCATTTTTGGGACCCTGTGTGCATACTGGCCATTGCACCCAGAGCTGACGATGGAAAGGTAAACACAATAGACATGGTGTCTGTCCTAGTAGAGACTACAGACAGGGAAGGAATATAGGTGGTAATTAGATTTTTATGTCATCATGTACTATTTATACATGTACAGAGTTCCTGTGAAGAAAAAGTCACTGGTATTAAAGAGGGATAGAACAAGGTGACCCTACCAGTCCTAGGATTAGGGAAGACGTCCCGGGATAAATGATGGATAATTTGAGACACAAAGAACGAGCAGGAGTTTTCCTGGCACAGAAAGAATCCCCGGCCTGGAGGGTGGGTATGAGCTCAGGGGCTGAGGGATGGAAGGCCGGGCAGGATGGCTAGGTAAGGGCCAACAAGGCAGAATCCTATGGCTATGTAATCAGGAAAGAAGGAAATCATCTCAGAAATATGGCTTTTAATCTTACCACAGAACTAGGCACTGTGTAGTTCTCACATGAGAATTTCTAGTAACTTCCTGTGAATTGTGCCAATTGAGATAGATGGTCGTGGCTTTTTATCATCATTAGTATTACAAACAAAATCAGACACGATTTATAAACGGGAAAATAAGAGTACCAGAGTTGAGTCATCATTAATCTTAGTTACTTGTGTAGTAAGTTTATTATAAATAAATAAACTCACTTTCTATGAGGTGAAAAGAACTGAGGATTAACTTTATAAATATATATGCATAGGGATGAGATTGTGATTTAAAGTTCATGCCAGGTATTCTTCTTTGTTACTTTAGGGTAATCTGGTATGGGCTGGTCAGAGGAGGGTCTTTTTTTTTCTTAAGGGTATCAAACATTTCTGTCAAAAAAAAGGAAATGGTTTAAAAATGTTTTTAATCAATTATAAAAACACATTGTCTTGGATAAGGAGATTTGATCAAAGGTATTAGAAACCACTAACACAGCAACATTGAAGATCAAGGTAATAATCACTTCTTCAGTTGCTCTCTCTGTCTCTGAAATGCATGTATGGTCACTAAACAATAATTCCTTCCAGTGTTGCTTGGTGACAAAGGTGGCATGTTTTTACATTTATTAATAAAAACCATGATGTATGGAGGGTTTTACAGATTGTTTATGTATGTATTTTGCCTTGTTGTATGCATTTACCCCTCTGACCCCTGCAATTTTTTGATGGGAGCGTGGACAAAATCTTTTCATGTGTTCAGGAGAGAGAGTGCTTAAGCGTATTGATTTTTGAGTTGGACTGACCTGGCCTGGTCTGACCTCTCCCCCCAGCTCCAACTGGCCGTGTGGCTGCTTCACCACTGGGGCCCCGGCTGGCTCACCAGTGACACAGCTTGCCTTACAGGGCCGCCGTGCAACTTAAAAGAGTTTGTCACCAACAAACCATTATTATATAAAATGTTAAAGGAACTTATTTAAGAAAAAGAAGATGATCCAAACTATAAACAATAAATGGCAATGAATATCTACCAACAATTGAATGTAAAAAACAAACTAAGCAAACAAGAAGAACAGAGACAGAATCATGGATATGGGGAGTGGTTTGATGGTTGCCAGATGAGAGGGGGATGTGGAGGACTGGGTGAAGAGGTGAGGGGATTAAGAAGTACAAATAGGTAGTTACAGAACAGCCATGGGGATGTAAAGTACAGTATAGGAAATGGAGTAGCCAAAGAACTCATACACATGACCCACGGACATGAGCAATGATGTGGGGATTGCCTGAGGGAGTCGGGGGTGCTGGTTGGGGAGGGGCAAAGGGGAAAAAATTGGGACAGCTGTAATAGCATAATCAATAAAATATAATTTTAAAAAAGAAGTGAGTGGGCTAATGGATGTTAAGTACTTCGCATGGTGTCTGGCACACAGTAGGCACCTGATGTTAGGGAGCCGATGGTCGCTGCCACAGCTGTTGGCTTGTTCTGTCCAAAGCAGGTTTCCCTGACCCTTTAAAATGTTCTGAGCACTGGCTGGGAACTGAGCACTTTTGTGTCAAATTGTTGAAACTGTTGCTCTTTTGAATGGCCCTATAAAATGCTCTCATACTGTAGCTGTTTCCTTGGGAAGAGGTGTGCAGGCACAGAGGCTAGTGAGCGCTCTGTTTCACACGACCGTTGCAAATCGCCGCCCCATGTTTTCACAGCTTTTAGAATGAGAACGGTCAGTGTGACCTACTCTCCTGGTACAGCTTTAATTCAAGACAATGATACATTTAAAGGAGCATTTCTTTTCTTTTTTCTTTTTGTCAAAACAAATTGAGTGGTTGTGTTGTTTTTATGATCTTGCTGCCATGTGGAAGGAATTTTTCTCCTCTCTTCTATAGGGATAGATCCTTGCTTGATCTAAAGGGACCATCTCTGCTGATAAGCATGCAATCTGATTACTGTATTTAAATATCTTTCCCTGCCTTTGGAGATTTTAATGAAACAATCCATTGTTTTTCTGCTCCATCACTTTCTCTTCCCAGTAAAAACTACTTTCACAGTGAAATATCTGAAAGGAGGAAATAGTACGTGACTAAGAGTTGTGGATATTATACATATGTGCACATTATGAGCAAATTTAAGGTCCATGTGTAGATATAAGCTTTTGTACACAGACATTCTGCTCTTAGCACATACTTTGAAAGTATTCAGTCAGTGCCTACCATTTACCACTTCATGTGGCAAAAAACATTTGTATCAGTGTCTCGTTATAGTAACAGAACCCATTCTCAGCTTTTCAGGGGGATTGCAATGCAAGGACTTTATTTTACACATGTGTTGAAAAGCCCGAGGGAG
>PVJI01025805.1:0-19889 GCA_004026765.1 Micronycteris hirsuta
CATTGTCCCCTCCCCCCTCCCACCTGGCTATCGCTAGACCATTCCCAATTTCAATGCCACTGGTTAAGTTTTTCTTGCTTTCTGCTTTTGTTGATTATGTTACAGTTAAAGGTGAGATCATATGGAATTTGTCCCTCACTGCCTGGCTTACTTCACTTAGCCTAATGCTGTCCAGTTTACATCCATGCCGTTGAAAAGGGTATAAGCTCCTTCTTTTTTTCTGCTGCATAGAATTCCATTGTGTAAATCTACCATAGTTTCTTGATCCACTCATTTGTAGATGGGCACTTAGGTTGTTTCCAGCACTTGGCTATTGTGAATTGTGCTGCTATGAACACTGGAGTGCATAGGTTCTTTTGAATTGTTTTTTCAGGGTTCTTAGGGTATAATTCAAAGTAGTGGAATTGCTGGGTTGAAGGCAGTTCCATTTTCATTTTTCTGGGGAAATTCCATACTGTTTTCCACAGTGGCTGCACCAGTCTGCATTCCCAACAACAATACAGTAGGGATATCTTTTCTCCACATCCCCTCCAACAGTTATCTGTTGCTTTGCTGATGATGGCAATTCTGAATAATGTGAGGTGGTATCCCATTGTGGTTTTAATTTGCATCTCTCTGATGGCAAGTGATGTTGAGCATCTTTTCATATGTCTCTGGGCCTCTATATGTCCTCTTTCGAGAAGTATCTGTTCATGTCTTTTGCCCATTTTTTAATTTTTTTTTTTTTTTTTTTTGTATCCTGGAGTGAACTCGTATGAGTTCTTTATATATTTTGGAGATCAGACCCTTGTCTGAGGTATCATTGGCAAATATGTTTTCCCATACAGTTGGTTCTCTTTTTATTTTATTACTATTTTCTTTAGCCCACCAGAAGCTCTTTATTTTGATAAGGTCCCATTTGTTTATTCTTTCCTTTATGTTCCTTGCTCCAGGGGACATATCATTGAAGATGCTGCTGCGTGGAATGTCTGAGATTTTCTTACCGATGTTTTCCTCTAGAAGTTTTATGGTGTCACGACTTACATTTAAGTCGTTTATCCATCTTGATTTTATTTTTGTGTATGGTGTAAGTTGGTGCTCGAGTTTCATTTTTTTGCATGTAGCCATCCAGATTTCCCAACACCATTTGTTGAATAGGCTATTTTTATTCCATTTTATGCTTCTGTCCCCTTTGTAGAAGATTAATTGCCTGTAGAGACTTGGACTTATTTCTGGGCTCGCTATTCTGTTCCATTGGTCTATCTGTCTGTTTTTATGCCAGTACCAGGCTGTTTTGATGACGGTGGCCATGTAATACATTTAATATCAGGTATTGTGATCCCTCCTATTTTTCTCTTTCTTCTCAAAATTGCAGCTGACATTCAGCATCGTTTATGGTTCCATATAAATTTTTGAAGTGTTTGTTCTATATCTGTGAAATATACCATTGGTACTTTGATAGGGATTGCATTGAATCTATAAATTGCTTTGGGGAGTATGGACATTTTGATGATGTTGATTCTTCCAGTCCATGAGCATGGTATATGTTTCCATTTGTTTGTGTCTTCCATAATTTCTTTCTCCAGTGTTGTGCAGTTTTCTGAGTACAGGTCTTTTACCTCCTTGGTTAGGTTTCTTCACAAGTATTTTTTTTGTTGTTGTTGCTATATCAAATGGAAATTTTTTCCTGATTTCTGTTTCTGCTGTTTCACTGTTGGTATATAAAAATGCCTTTGATATCTGGATATTGACTTTATATCCTGTTGTTTTGCCAAATTCAATTATTAGATCAAGTAGTTTTTTGTGAGAATCTATAGGATTTTCTAAGTACACTATTATACCGTCTGCAAACAATGACAGTTTTGTTTCCTTATTTCCAATTTGGATGCCTTTTATTTCCTTTTCTTGTCTGATTGCTGTGGCTAAAACTTCCAGTACTATGTTAAATAAAAGTGGTGATAGTGGACAACCTTGTCTTGTTCCTGATCTTAGTGGGAAAGATTTTAGATTTTGTCCATTGAGTATAATGTTGGCTGTAGGTTTCTCACATATGGCCTTTATTATGTTGAGGAATGCTCCCTCTATTCCCACTTTGCTAAGTGATTAGATCATAAATGGATGCTGTGTTTTATCGAATGCTTTTTGTGCATCTATTGATATGATCATGTGATTTTTGTCTTGCTTTTATTTATGTGATGTATTACGTTTATTATTTTGCAAATTTTGTACCATCCTTGTATCCCTGGGATGAATCCCACTTGCTCATGGTGTATGATCTTTTTAATGTATTACTGGATGCGGTTTGCTAGTATTTTGTTGAGGATTTTAGCGTCAATGTTCATCAGTGATATTGGCCTAAAGTTTTCATTCTTTGTTGTGTGTTTTCCTGGTTTTGGTATTAGGATGATGGTGGCTTCATAAAAAGAGTTTGAGAGGCTTCCATCATTTTGGATTTTTTGGAATAGTCTGTGAAGGATAGGTGTTAGTTCTTCCTTAAATGCTTTGTAGAATTCTTCTGTGAAACCATCTGGTCCAGGGCTTTTGTGTGTTGGGAGTTTTTTTTATTACTGCTTCAATTTCATCCATTGTTATTGGCTGGTTCAGGTTTTCTGTTTGTTTCTTCTTTATTGAGTTTTGGAAGATTATAATTTTCTCAAAATTTGTCCATTTCTCCTAGGTTTTCATATTTCTTGGCATAAGTTCTTCATAGTAGTGTCTTACAATCTTTTGTATTTCTGTGGCATCAGTTGTAATATCTCCTCTTTCATTTATAATTGAGTTTTTTTGGGCCCTCTCTCTTTTTTTCTTGATGAGCCTGCTTAAAGGCTTGTCGATTTTGTTTATGTTTCCAAAGAGCCAGCTCCTGGATTCATTGATCCTTAGAATTGTGCTTTTAGTCTCTATGTCATTTAATTCTGCTCTGATCTTGGTTATTTCCTTCCATCTACTTGCTCTGGGTTGTCTTTGTTGTTGTTCCTCGAGGTCTTGTGAACAACCTCTTGTTGTATGGAACAATAATCCAACCAACTGAGCCATACCTGTCAGGTCTCATGTTTCTATATTTTATAAGTAACTACTTTTTAAACCTGCAGTACAGTAACAAAGCTCCTCTCGGGAAGACAATAATATTTTTTTTTTCATTACACGATGCACATAAAATGGTTTGTTTGGCTTTTATTTTATAATCAAATTTAATGATATATTCTAGCACAGTACATTAGAGAAAACCAGGAAAAATAAAAGGAAAGACAAAAAAGATAATTTCTCTAGTTTCTTTTTGAAGATTCAAGCTTTTTAAATTTCCAAATTTATTTGATTGTCTATGATCTCGTACCAAGGCCAGGTTAGACAGACAGTTAGAAACACAGAGACAAGTCACCCTGTTTGAATGTAAGGCATACACTTCTCTATCTTCTAAAAAAAATTAAGTAATGTTCCAGAAATAGGGTGAGCTTGTCTTAAAGGGTAACTTCTCTAAATATGCACTCTTTCTTTTTAGTGTTAATTTTTCTTAAACCCATCGATGCAATAGACTGAACCTAGAAATCTTCATTAAAATATAAGGAGTATCAGTAAACAAAGGAATAAACCTGGCATCATCCCAGGACTTATTATAACTGAACACCAACAATGGAATGTCAAAGATGATGTGTGCTATTTTTGTGAACTTGTCTCTATATCATAGGAGTTCTCATAAAAGAGACTGTTTTACTTATCCTAGTATGAATGTAGCACATACCATGTAGCACTATCACTGGTACTAAATTACTATCATCTGACATGGTGGATTGGAACTTTCTCTGACAGAAAGAAAATGAATAACTTGTTGTGGATATACAGTAGAATATTATTAGTGGTACTGAAGAAAACTGGGGCAATAGATCCATCACACTTGTTTCCCCTTGGTATCTACTATTAAAAAAATATTTGCAAATCCTTGCTTTAGAATGAAAATGTCAGAGTAGTAGGCTTTTATGAATTTGTGGAGTATCATTGCCTTTGTCATTAATACTATTTACCCACCTCTGCATCAGTTTTTCCTCTATCCTCCATCCCTATCCACATTCTTTCTGATACATGAGACTTACTTCCAAAGATTCCTCAGAACTAATGTTCCACCATAAAAATTAAGCTGATGTTCATATCACCTTTTCTCACCTCCAGCTAGAGACCATACATAGATCAGAGTTGTTGAAGTTAATTGTGAGTGCACACCCTCCCGTCAGCCGAACAGCAGTTTGGATGGGCACAAAAGCCAGCAAGAAGTTGTCTCCTAATCTCAGCAAAAAGGAGGGATTTTATTCAGCATTTTCCTCAATCTTAACCAAGTTCTTTCTATATTTCTTCACAAATAATTAAAAATGAAATGACAAAATGACACTTCTAATTTAGTATCTTGTTTTAAATTTTCATCTTTTTAGTTTCATGTATTATGGTTTTATGCAAAAGACAGAAAGGCCAGAAGAAAGTCATATACACTGGCAAGATTAATGGAGGAACATTTTAAATAAGAGTATGTTTTTATAGATTTCATTGCACAAATAAGTACATACAATAAGAAAGCCTGGGTGTTGTGGTCATATAGATCTAACTATCTCTCTTCCCCATATAAAGTGTGCTACTTAAGTAGCAGAGGACATGCAATAGACTATACACCCTAAAAAGTAATTCTGCTTCATCTTTATTAAAATCCATAAATATTTTATGGCTTTGCTACACTTCAGGAAACAAAGAGGAATACTAAGTTTTGGGGGAATTTTAGGGAGAAAGAGCATAAAACCTAGGCACTGAACTATTGTAATTTTATCAAGGAAAAAAAAAAATACCTGGACCGTCTTGAAGAAGAAGAGGAATTCAAGCCTTGAACTCTTGCTAATTGATGGCATTGAATCTAAGACTCTCACATTAAGCTTTAGTAAAAAGTAAACTAAAAATAATGACATAATAGCAAATAAGTAAGCATAAAACTTGTGTAACCTCTGATGTGGTTTGGAATTGAAAAAAAATAATAAACATACTTTTAAAATTATATGTTACAGTATTAATAGTAACTAAACATGTCTACTGAGACTTCAACCAGGAGCATGATTTCATATAAGCCTAGAGCTCAAATTTATACTCAGTGTCTGTACAGAAAAAAATCTGAAATGGGAAAGTAGAATAATTCTGAATTGGTAGTACCTCTTGGCACCTGGAGGAAGTTAACACAAATCTTGCCTGGAAGAAATCTCCCCAATTACTGATCATCAAGTTTTCTCAAATTAATTTCAAACAAATCTGAGAGCACATGAATGCAAGCAAACACACATACACCAGCATAAGGGAATAAGTTACAACAGAAAAAAATTAGAAAACAGAAAATAGATTTAGATTCCTCTAGATTTCTGATATTGGGGTTATCAGAGAAAAAATGTCCTATAACTATTGTCTTCAAAATAAAAAAAGCCAATAAAAAGGAGAAAAACAGTTAATCTTATTAACAAGTGTGTTGGAAAAGAAATATATAGGTTTGAAATAAAAAAAATCAATAAAAATTACTCATTGAATTGATTTAATGAGATATTAGACATAGATATAGGGATAATTAGTAAATTTAGATATGAAACCCAATAAATTTCCCGGAATGTGTGATAGTGAGACAAAGAATATAACTGACTATTAAACTATGGTAGAAGATATGAGGATCAAATTAAAAGATCTAAAATATATTTAATGCAGGACTAAATTAATGGAATAGAAAGAATAAGAATTATTATTTGATATGCTGAGAATGTTTGAGAACAAATTAATAGATAGAGATGAAGATGGCAGTGAGATAGCGGGAGCAGAGTCCACTTCCTCCTTTCCACTGGTGAAACACCTAGCCGATTTTCTGAGGAACAGAGTGAACACACAACGGTATTCCAGCATATATGAAGACTGGTGACCAAGATTATAGGGGAAATTGAATGATCAGAAGGTAAGGAGAGTGCTTTGGAACAAAAAGGTCCCCAGGACCAGCATGGGGAGCAGGGCGGGCTGTAGCCCCAGACCTGGCCGGATAGAGTCTTGGGAGAGAGCCAGGTTGGGATGTGTGAGAGGCCCGGTGCTTATTTGGATTGGCAGGCATAAATAGGAAAAAATTTTCAAAAAGAAAAATAGGAAAAAAATAGGCACTCTGGGGCAGTTTGGAGAGGCCCTGCCCCCAACAGTCCCTGGATCGGTGCACACCTGGGGATTGGAGGTCCAGGACAACCTTCCTGCCCACTCTCCAAAAGCACCGGGGTGAGTGCACAAATGACAGCCCTCAGCCCATGGCAGCTTGCATTTCCATCAAGGGGAATTGGAAACTGTGTGAACCTGGTGAGCCATGGCCTGTCCCTGCTCACTCCAGAAGAACCAGGAACAGTTTGCAACCAGTGGCCCCAGGGCCAACTGTGGCTTGTGCAGCCAATCAAGGGGAATTAGGGACTGTGCGCACCTGGTGATCCATGGCCCACTCGTGCCCACTTCAAAAATACCAGGGACAGTGCACAATCGGGGCCCCCGGCCTGCGGCTCACCAGCGCCCAATCTAGGGACAAAGAGGACAGTGAACATAGGTACGCAGAGCTCATGCCTGGACAGCAGGGTCGGAGGCGGGGGGAGTGCTTGCAATCCCACCACATGCACGGAGCCCTGCAGGGCTGACTGGCTCTGGAGTAGAAAGGCAGAACCGCCCGGTTGAGGGGAGCGGCAGTCCTCACAAACTCTTGACTCAGTGAGGGGGCCAAACTACCCAGAAGGGGCACTGAGAGTACCTAGCATCTATACCAGCAAAGAGCAAGATGGTGGTGGGTGAGTTGCCCTTAATTGGTGCTCCTCAAAAATAGCACAACAATAGACCTAGTCTGGACCCAGAAGCACACCTAGGAACTGGGCTGGAGGCTGGACAACAACAAAGAGTGCATCTAGGAAGGGAGAAAAGCAAAACTCAAATCTTCCCAGCCTGACACAGCCAGGAAGACCAAAAGAACAGGCCTGGCCAGACCTGTTTAAAGCCAGCCAGCAGAATTTTTTTTTTTCCTATTCTTTTTTTTTTTTCTTTTTTCTTTTTTTTCACCCTTCTTCATTTCTGTCCTTCTTTATTTTTTCAATTCCTTCTTCCTCCCTTTCCTTTACTATTCCTAGTCCCCTCTGCCTTTTATTTCTTATTTTTTTACTTTTTTATTTTTTATTCTTTTGAATTGATAAAAAATAGAAAAAAATTATTTCCTTTAATCCATTCTTCCTTTCTTTCCTTCATTCTTTTTTATTTATCCTTACTTCCTTTCCTTATATTATCCTTTCTCCCTTACTTCATTCCTTTCCTTCCACCCTCTTTATCCACAGGAGAGACATTAAAACCTGGAGCTGTGAAAAGACCAGAGTTAGGCCCAGACAAGGGTCAGCCCGAAAAACAGAGACAGTGAGACAAATTTAACTTTGCTATTCCAGAGAACTTGCAAGGTGGGAGCGGTAAACACCAGTATAACTGCTGGAAGAGGAAATGCACCAACGAAGGAAACACCATCAGAAAAAAAATGAAAGAAGGTGAAGGAGAAAGTGGAACCTACACTAAACTCAATCTAGGACCGAAGAGATAATACATCAATTGGTGGAGAAAGTACCCACAGCAAACAACTGAATAAGAGTAAGAGAGAATCCTCAAAACCTTCTTCACACAGAAGAATCAGCTTCAACAGAACCTGTCCATACCCACACAACAGAATACAAGGTGTGGTGGACAGAGTGACCCTCAGTTAACTAGCTGGAGGAAAAGATCCACCAAAGAAAGACCCAATAACAACCAAAACCCAAAGACATTCAGAGAGCCAACATAAACAACAGTCCACGACCAGTGAGCTAAGGAGACTAAGGAGACTACACAACTGAATCTCACAGGCATTCTACCATAGAAGCCTTTACCATAAAACCAGGGAGTCAGAACAGATCAACTTAAGAAACAGAAGCTTGCAAGAAGAGTCACACTGACAATGGGAAGACAAAGAAACAATCCCCAAATGAAAGGAAAATAGGAAGCTCCAGAAAGAATGATAAATGAAACAGAGGCAAGCCAAATATCAGATATTGAGTTCAAAGTATTGGTTATCAGGAAGCTCAAGAAGCTTGATGAGCTCACAGAAAATTACCAGAAACTACAGGGAAACTACAATGAACTCACTGCAAATTATATTAACATGGAAAAGGAAATAGAAACTATCCACAAGGGCCAGGATGAAATGAAGAATATAATATCTAAACTAAAGAACACAATAGATAAAATAAAAAACAGGCTCGATGAAGCAGAGGATCGGATCAGCGAGCTGGAAGACAAGGTAGAAAAAAACACCCAAAAAGAGCAAGAACAGGAAAAAAGACTCAAAAAAAAAATGAAGAAGTATTAAGGGAAATGCAGGACAACATGAAACGTAATAATATTCGTATAATAGGTAACCAAAAGGAGAAGAAGAAGAGCAAGGGATAGAAAACCCATTTGAAAAAGTAATGATGGAAAACTTCCCTAAGCTGAAGAGAGAAAAAATCACACAAATCCAGGAAACACAGAGAGTCCCAATCAAAAGGAAACCAAACCGGCCTACTTCAAGACACATCATCATTAAAATGACAAAATTCCAAGACAAAGAGAGAATCTTAAAGACAGTGAGGCAGAAACAGGAAGTAACATAAAAGGGAATCCCAATAAAGGTAGCAGCTGGCTTCTCAATAGAAACACTCCAAGCTAGAAGAGAATGGCAAGAAATATTCCAAGTAATGAGAACTAGAGGCCCACAACCGAGGCTACTGTACCAAGCAAGGATCTCAATCAAGATAGATGGCCAAATAAGAAGCTTCCCAGACAAAAGAAGTCTAAAAGAATATACCTCCACCAAACCAGCTCTGCAAGAGATGCTAAAAGGACTGCTTTGAGAAAAGGAAGTAGAAGAGAGAGAGAGAGGAACACAGGTTTAAAAAAAATGACAATGAATAAATACCTATCAATAATAACCTTAAATGGAAATGGATTAAATGCTACAATTAAAAGACATAGAATAGCTGAATGGATAAGAAAGTACAACCCACACATAGGCTGCCTATAAGACACCCACCTCAGGATTAAAGACCTACAAAAACTGAAAGTGAAGGGCTGAAAACAAGTTTTCCAAGCAAAAGGACAGGAAAAAAGAGCTGGATAGCAATACTCCTATCAGACAAAATAGACTTCCAAAAAAGGGCCAAAATGAGATACCCAGAAGGACACTTAATAATACTCAAGGGAAGAATCTACCAAGAAGACATAAACATTGTAAATATATATGCACTCAACATAGGAGCACCCAAACACATAAAGAAAATCTTGGAGGATTTCAAGAAAGATATTGATAGCCACACAAATATAGTACGGGACTTCAACACCCCACTGTCAAAAATGGACGGATCTTCAAAAAAAATATCAACAAAGATATTATGGCATTGAACAATGCCCTAGATAAAATGGACTTAACTGACATATATAGAGCCTTTCACCCCAAAGAAACGAGGTACACATTCTTTTAAAATGCACATGGAACATTTTCAAAGACAGATCATATGATAGGACACAAAACAAGCCTTAGGAAAAAGAAATCAAGAAAGTTGAAATCATATCAAGTATTTTCTCTGACCAAAAGGGACTGAAATTAGAAACCAACCCAAGGAAAAAACCCAAAATACTCAAAATCATGGAAATTGAGTAGCATGCTATTAAACAATGAATGGGTCAAGGACAAAATAGGGAAGATATCAAAAAATTTCTCGGAACAAATGAAAATAAACTAATAACAACCCAAAACTTATGGGACACTGCGAAGCTAGTCCTGAGCGGGAAGGTCATAGCAATACAGGCCTACTTAAAAAAGATAGAAACATTTCAAAGAAATAATCTAACCCTATGCCTACAAGAACTCAAGGAACAACAACAAAAACAGCACAGAGCAAGTAGAAGAAAGGAAATAACCAAGATCAAAGCAGAAATAAATGGCATAGAGACTAAAAGCACAATTCTAAGGATCAATAAATCCAGGAGCTGGTTCGTTGAAAAGATAAACAAAATAGACAAGCCTTTAAGTAGGCTCAGCATGAAAAAAAGTGAGAGGACCCAAATAAACTCAATCAGAAATGAAAGAGGAGATATTAAAACTGATGCCAAAGAAATACAAAGAATTGTAAGACACTACTACGAAAATCTGTATGCCAAGAAATACGAAAACCTAGGTGAAATGGACAAATTTCTAGGAAAATATAATCTTCCAAAACTCAATGAAGAAGAAGCAGAAAGCCTGAACAGACCAATAACAGCAGATGAAATTGAAGCAGTAATCAAAAAACTCCCAACACACAAAAGCCCTGGACCAGAAGGTTTCACAGGAGAATTCTACAAAGAATTTAAGGAAGAACTAACTCCTATCCTTCACAGACTATTGAAAAAAATTCCAAATGATGGAAGACTCTCAAACTCTTCTTATGAAGCCGGCATCATACTAATCCCAAAACCAGATAAAGACACAACAAAAGAAAGAAAACTTCAGGCCAATATTGCTGATGAACATAGACCTTAACATCCTCAACAAAATATTGGCAAACTGAATCCAATAATAAATTTTAAAAAATCATACACCATGATCAAGTGAGATTCATCGCAGGGATGTAAGGATGGTAAAATATTCGCAAAAAAATAAACATAATACATCACATAAACAAAAGCAAAGACAAAAATCACATGATCAATATCAATAGATGCAGAAAAAACATTGAATAAGGTACAGCACCTATTTATGATAAAAACACTCAGTGAAGTGGGAATAGAGGGAGCATTCCTCAACATAATAAAGGCCATATATGAGAGACCTACAGCCAACATCATAATCAATGGATAAAAACTAAAATCTTTCCCACTAAGATCAGGAACAAGACAAGGTTGTCCACTGACACCACTTCTATTCAACATAGCACTGGAAGTTTTAGCCATAACAATCAGACAATAAAAGGAAATAAAAGGCATCCAAATTGGAAAGGAGGAAACAAAACTGTCATTGTTTGCAGATGAAATGATAGAGTACATAGAAAAGCCTATAGACTCCGCCCAAAACCTACTCGATCTAATCAATGATTTTGGAAAAAAAGCAGGATACAAAGTCAATATCCAGAAATCAAAGGCATTTTTGTATACCAACAGTGAAACAGCAGAAGCAGAAATCAGGGAAAAAATCCCATTTGATATAGCAACCAGAAAAATAAAATACCTACGAATAAACCTAACCAAGGAGATAAAAGAACTGTACTTTGAAAACTACACAACACTGAAGAAAGAAATCATGGAAGTCACAAACAAATGGAAACATATACCGAGCTCATGGATCAGGAGAATCAACATCATCAAAATGTCCATACTACCCAAAGCAATTTATAGATTCAATGTAATTCCTATCAAAGTACCAATGACACATTTCACAGATATAGAACAAACACTTCAAAAGTTATATGGAACCATAAACGACCCCGAGTATCAACTGCAATTCTGAGAAAGAAGAGCAAAGCAGGAGGGATCACAATACCTGATATTAAATGTATTACAAGGCCACTGTCATCAAAACAGCCTGGTACTGGCATAAAAACAGACAGATAGATGAATGGAACAGAATAGAGAGCTGAGAGTAAACCCAAGCCTCTACAGGCAATTAATCTTCGACAAAGGGGGCAGAAGCATAAAATGGAATAAAAATAGCCTCTTCAACAAATGGTTTTGGGAAATCTGGATGGCTACATGCAAAAAAATTAAACTCAAGCACCAACTTTCACCATACACAGAAATAAATGCAGGGTGGATAAAAGACTTAAATATAAATTGTTACGCCATAAAAGTTCTAGAGAAAAGCATCGGTAGGAAAGTCTCAGACATTCCACACAGCTATATCTTCAATGATATGTCCCCTAGAGCAAGGGACATAAGGGAAATAATAAACAAATGGGACCTAATCAAACTAAAAAGCTTCTGTGGGGCTAAAGAAAACAGTATTAAAATAAAAAGAGAACCAACTGTATGGGAAAACATATTTTCCAATGATACCTTGGACAAGGGTTTGATCTCCAAAATATATAAAGATCTCATATGACTCCACTTCAGGAAGACAAAAACCCAATTAAAAAATGGGCAAAAGACTTGAACAGACACTTCTCGAAAGAGGATATACAGAGAGCCCAGAGACATATGAAAAGATGCTTAACATCATTAGCCATCAAAGAGATGCAAATTAAAACCACAATGAGATACTACCTCACACCAGTCAGAATAGCCATCACAAACAAAGCAGCAGATAACTGTTGGAGGGGATGTGGAGAAAAGGGAATCCTAGTGCACTGTTTGTGAGAATGCAGACTGGGGAAGCTACTGTAGAAAACAGCATGTAATTTCCTCAGAAAACTAAAAATGGAACTGCCTTTTGACCCAGCAGTTCCACTACTGGGATTATACACTAAGAGCCCTGAAACACCAATTCAAAAGAACCTACACACTCCAATGTTCATAGCAGCACAACTTAAATAGCCAAGTGCTGGAAACAACCTAAACGTCTATCTACAAATGAGTGGAACAAAAAACTATAGTACATTTAC
Source organism: Micronycteris hirsuta (assembly GCA_004026765.1). Classification (NCBI taxonomy): domain Eukaryota; kingdom Metazoa; phylum Chordata; class Mammalia; order Chiroptera; family Phyllostomidae; genus Micronycteris; species Micronycteris hirsuta. The sequence continues at coordinate 12,627 of PVJI01025805.1, forward strand.
ACAGTGGAATTCTATGCAGTAGAGAGAAAGGAGCTTATACCCTTTTCAACGTTATGGATGGAACTGGAGAACATTATGCTAAGTGAAATAAGTCAGGCAGTGAGGGACAAATACCATTTGTTCTCACTTTTAACTGGAACATAATTGACAAAAGAAAAAAGCAAGAAAAACATAACCAGAGACATTGAAATTAAGAACAATCTAACAATAGCCAGGGGGGAGGGGACAATGGGGAGAAGGGTTTTCAGGAACGACCATAGAGGACACATGGACAGAACCAAGGGGGAGGTTGGAGGCAGGGGAGGGAGGTGGTTTTGGAGGGGGTTGGTGGAAGGGAGGGGAGAGAATGCAGACAACTGTAATTGAACAACAATAAAGTAATAAAAGTTTTAAAAATAAATAAACAAATAAGTAAATAAATACCACTTTAGAAAAAAACATTAATAGATATGAAAGTACATATGGATTAGATACTTATATACAGAAATAATGATACTAAAGAAAATTTAAAAATATCAAATCAGACACTTAAAAAGAAGTCTAAAACAGATACATGGTAATAAAACTCTAAAACATCAAATTAATAGAGACAATTTTAAAAGTAGCATAAGGGTGTTGGGGATGGTGGTGGTCAAAGAACTTTCAGAAACAGGAAAGACTGACAGCCAGCTTTTCAACTGGTGCAGCAGAAAAAGAAGAGTAGAAATCAGTGATGTCCTGGAGAGGATTCAAACAGTCTCTCCAGCACCAGTGATCCCTGCCTTGTAGTAATTCTCATTAACATTAGTAACCATTCCTAGTATAGACATTTTCCAACTATCATTGTGACTGCACTGAATGCAGAATGGGGCAGAGGTGCCTATCATAGGTTCTTATGTGCAAGTGTAATCTCACCCCATCACACACATGAATAAATTCTAAATCTCATGGAAAATATCCTTCAATATTTAATCTTAGGTCTATCAAAATTATCTTCTAAGAATAAAGGTAAAATAAAAAGAAATTTTAGATAAAGTATGCCTGACAATGAAAAAATTCAAAAGCATTTACTATTGAAGAAAGAAAATGAAACTTGTTAATTAGAAAGCTCAGTCTAAATGGCAGAGTATATAACTACTGTTACTCCTTTTCTCATAACACATCATAATTACAACTTAATTATAAAACAATCAACCTGGAGAACCATCTGAAAACTGGCTGAACAGAAGTCATATAACTAAGGATATAAAGAAGAAGCCAAGTCGAGACTAGTAGAAATGGGATGATCCCATATATACATGGTGGTTGTGAATATCGAGAGATATATCAGCCTCAGATGATACCCTTAAGGAATGAGGGACTGTCCCACACTGAACACCACAACCAGAGCAACAGTGCTAGAATGAAGAGGTGCAAAACATCTGGCTGTGAATATCAATGGTAATTCCATCCATACGTGTGACGTGGAAGGCTGATGGAAATTCAGAGTTCTCTTTTTTTTATTAATTTTTTGTTTAATTAAAGTTATTTGTAGCCTCTCCCCTCCCCCCTCCCTTCCCCTCCCATCCCACCCCCCAGCCTCCCTCCTCCCCCTTAGTTCTGTCCATGTGTCCTCTACAGTGATTCCTGAAAACTCTTCTCCCCATTGTCCCCTCCCCTCTCTCCCCTGTCTATTGTCAGAGTTCTCTTAAAGGGCCCATTCACAGACTCACTCACTCACAGACACTCATCTTATGCTCCAGTGAAGGGACAACATTTAGAAAGGCACCAGAGATATATGGAGAAAAACTGAGAGGCGTGGCTTCAGGGCAAGGACTAAAGAGACAACTGCCATTGTCTCTGTATTGAGACTCCCTCCCACACAGCCTGCAGGTGCATGCCAAATCTAAATCTGTACTTATTTGGTGAACACCACTTGCTCCTCCAATGGCTCCCGACCCCACTCCAACCAATTCATGTACCATAGGAAGGTCCTTCCAGCAGCTGCACCTTACTGGCAGATAACAAGTGTCAGGTGGCCTTGAGATGTCCTGTACCTTTGGGTGGGCAGCTCCAGGTCTAGTACTGGCTGACACTCACCTTGATTCACAGCATGGTCTCTACCACATTGTTCCATGTTCAGCATAGGCAGCTATCAACTGCTGATTGCTTTGCGGTTCCTACCAGATGGCCTTGGGTCAGTCACAGACAGTGTCAGTCACAGACAGTGCCTGGATTTGGCCAGCACCAGAACCCTTACCAAGAGGACCCAGAACCAACATACCCAGTATCAGTCTTCAGACAACAACAGAACACCACTCTATTAGCTCCATGAGCAGCAAACCCAAAGTATGGTCTCAGTAGTGGCTGCCCACACTGGTGCCAATACTACCCTGTGGGGTCAACTCCTGCACAGAGGCTCATATGCTGTGGTCATGGATAATCTTCATAACCAGTAAGCCTGAGGGTCAATACTACTCACCAACATTTCAACAGCAATCAAGGCTCAACTAAAACAGGAAACCTATTATATAAGGACACATTATCAAGACTGGGAAATGTAGCAGAGGAAAACAAAACAAAACAAAACAGAGGGGCAGCCAAAAAGAGGAGACAGACATGTCTCAAATTGAAAAAAAAGAAAAAAGGAGAAAACTCCAGAAAAAGAACTAATCGAAATGGTGGAAAGTTATCTACCGGATATAGAGTTTAAAACTGTGATAATAAGAATGCTCAATGAACTAAAGAGAAGAATGGATGAACTCAATGAGAATTTCAAAAGAGAGACAATAACATAAACAAGGATATACAAACCATTAAAAAAGAACAAGCTAAAATAAAGAATACAATAACAGAAATAAAGAAAAATACACCAGAAGGAAGCAACAGAAGACTAGAAGAAGCGGAGGATCATATTAGCAATTTGGAAGATAACGTAGCAGAAAACACCCAATCAGAACAGCAAAAAAGAAAAAGAATTTTTAAAAAAGAGTAGATAGTTTAAGGGACCTCTGGGACAAAATCAAGTGTAACAACGTGAGCAAAAGGAGAAGAGGGGTAGCAAGGGATTGAAAAACTATATGAAGAAATAATGATGGAAAACTTCTCTAATTTGGCAAGAAAACTAGACATACAAATTCAGGAAGCATACAGAGTCACAAATAATATAAACCCAAAAAGGTCCACACCAAGACACATCATAATTAAAATGGCAAATATTAAAGACAGCAAGAGAAGCTTAAAAGAAGCAAGAAAAAAAGCAAGTAGTTACCTACAAGGAAGTTCCCATGAGGCTATCAGCTGTTTTTTTCAGCAAAAATTTTGCAGACATGAAGGGATTGGCACACACCATTTAAGGTGATAAAAACATAAGGACCCATAACCAAGACTACTCTACCCAGCAACGGTATAATTTAAAATTGAAGGAGAGACAAGAGCTTCCAAGAAAATAAGGAGTTAAAGTTTGTCACCACCAAAACAGTATTACAAAAAATGATAAAGTGACATCTTAAAGGAGAAGAAGGAGATGAAAAGAAGAAGGAAGAGGAGGAGGAGAAAAAGTAGAAGAAGAAGAAATATTAATAATGTGGCAATAACTATATACCTATAAATAACTGCTTTAAATGTAAATGGAATTAATGCTCCAATCAAAAAACATAGTGTGGTAGAATTAATAAGAAAATAAGATCCATACATGAGGTCTTCCCAGAAAATATCCAGTCATGTACTATGAAAAATAGAGATATTTATTGAAGAAAATACAAGATACAAGAAACATCATACATAAGACAATGACACCGTAGTCCTCTTCAGAGTAGGCACTTTAGGACCACACACAGTTCTCCCATTCATCATCAGCTACACCATCATATTTTCCTGAATCTTATTGATAGTCTGAAACTTTTTCACTTTCAAAGGTGATTTTAGTTTTGGGAAAAGCCAGAAGTCATAGGGCACCAAATCTGGGCTATGGAAGGGTGAGTCACCTCTGTGATTTGATTTGTCACCAAAACACTCTGCAAAAGACATGATGCATGAGCAGGCACATTGTTGTGATGAGACTGACAATCACTATCTGCCCATAGGTGCAACCTTCTGAATTATCTGAACAGATTCCATGGAGAAATGTTCAAGCTTAATGCAAAATTTGATGCAGATTCATTGCTCTACTTGCTCAATCAGTTTGAATGTGAGGGCCACAGAGTACACCTGCTCAGTCAATGGTGTCTATCGCCCCACTGTCTAGTACAGCAAAGTTATCATTGTTCATGCATGTGTAATCCTGCCCACTCTCCTTGGTTGCCAGGTTACACTGATGTAGTGCAAATCATTCTCATTGTATTAACAATGGTTGGACCTTTTCCAGACAGATCTTGTATATGCTGTCTACAAGAGACCCACTTCAGATCAAAAGACACGCATAGACTAAAAGTCAAGGGATGAAAAAATATTTTTTATGAAAATGGAAGAGAAAAAAGATAGCTGGGAAAAAATAGACCTGTATCAGAAAAAAAAAAATAGATTTTAAACAAAGACAATCACAAGAGAGAAATAAGGGCCTGGCAAATGTTAAAGACAGCTTGGTACTTATCTGAAGAAACTCAAAACAGTAATTTGAAAAGACATATACATCCTTACTTTGCAGTATTATTTACAATAGCCAAGATATGGAAGCAACCTAAATGTCCATCAATAGATGAATGGATAAAGAAAATATTACACACACACATACACACACACATATAATCTAATATGACTCTGCCATAAAAAAGAATGAAATCTTCCCATCCGTAACAACATGGAAGGCACTAGAGAATATTATGTTAAGTGAAATAAGTCAGAGAAAACAAATACCATATAATTTTACTTCTATGTGGAGTCTATAGAATAAAATAAATTAATAAACAAAACAGAAATGAACTCATACATACAGAGCACATTTTGATGGTTTCAAAATTAAGCAAGGTTGAAGTCTTAGTCCTGGATAGCATCAAGTGAATTTTATGAAACATTCAAAGAAATATTAACACATATCTTCAAGCTATGCCAAAATCTTAAAGGAGGAAAAACTCTAAAACTCACTTTCTGAAGCCAGAAATACCAATTCCAAAACAAAGAACATTATACAAAAACAATTATAGGCCAATATTTGCAATGAACACAAACGTGAAAAACATAGATAAAATAGTACCCAACTGATTTCAGTCATATGACATGATCTAGTGAAATTTAATCATGGGATTCAAGATTGCTTCAGTATATAGAAATCAATTAAAGTGATAATTATATAAACAAAATGAAGGATATAAATAATGACTATATAGTTGATGCAGAAAAAGCATTTGGAAATATCCAGTACCCATTTAGGATAAAAACTCTCAATAAAGTGGGAATAGAAAAAACATACTTCAACATAATAGAGGCCATATATGACAAGCCCATAGTTATCATTATACTCAACAGGGAAAACCTAAAAGCATTTACCTTAAGATCAACAACAAGACAAGAATGTACACTTTCACACTCATATTCAACATAGTACTATAAGTGCTAGCCATAGCAATCAGACAAGAAGAATAAAATTCACATACATGAGAGAAAAATGTCAATCGCCATTATATGCAGATGTCAAGATACTATATAGAGAATCCCAAATATTCCAATCTCCTTCCAAAATCTTATCAGAACTTATAAATTAATGCCATAATGTAGTATTCAGTAATTGGTTGCATTTATGTACACCAATAATCAATTGTTAGAGGAAGTTTTTAAAAATCCCATCTACAATTATATCCCAAAATAAAATGTCTAGGAATAAATTTAACCAAGGTACTGAAGGAACTATACTCGCATAATTATAAGACACTAAAGAAAAAATTGAAAAAGAGAGGAATAAATGGAAGCATATATTGCACTCATAGATAAAAAGAATGAACATCATTAAAATATACAAATTAACAAATGCAGTCTATAGATTCAATGCAACCCCTATCCAAAACCAAATAACACTTTTTTTACAGAACTAGAACACAAAATACTGAAATTTATATGACCACAAAAGACTACAAATAGCCAGAGAAATCTAGAGGAAGAACAAAGTTGAAGTATCACACTATCTGATATCTAATTATACTATAATGCTATAGCAATCAAAAAAGCATGGTATTGAATTTTTAAAAGACACATAAATTAATAGAACCAAATAAAAACCCCAATAATAAATCCATGCCCATATGATTAATTTACATATGGCAAAGGAAGCAAGAATATACAACGGACTAAAGACAGTCTCTTTGATAAATGATGTCAGAAGGGAGGAGACCGGAAGTGGGGTCAATAAGAGTTTTCTAGGGAGAAGGTGGACTGTATTTAAAATAATAGAAAGAGGAGGAGAAAGATGGCGGCGGAGAAGGGAGAAGCGTGATCGCTATTCTCCGGCCCACTGGCGGGATATCGGGCCGATTTTCTGAGGAGCAGAGCGATCACCCAGTTGTATTCCAGAGTAGAGAAGATTGGAAAACAGGACTGCGCATAAAACTGAAAGATCAGCCGAGGCTGGTGTTCCCAGCAGGAAGAATTGGAGTCTGAATTGAAAGGCAAACCCAACTTTTGAGCTCCTGGATTGGGCGCACACCCAGTGGAGCTAATCGGGGGCGGACGGAGTAGGTACCCGACCGGGCGCCCAGGCCTGCGGCTTGCAAGCTCCGATTCCAGAGACAAAAGCGAACGGCGAATGCAGGGGCGCGAAGCGCACACCTGGAGGACCTGAGACACAACCCAGTCCTGCGGTGCTGAGTCCCTCCGTGTGGGAGAAACAGAGGAGTTACTGAGCCCCACTGACAGGAGACACAGACCCCATAAACCCTGACTCAGGGTGGCAGACAGGCGACCCAGAGGAGGTGCTACAAATCCCGGCAACTCGGCTGGAGGCGAGACAGAAGCTGAGAGTGCAGCCCAGGAAGACAGCAGGAGAAGTCAGATATCTTCCCAGCTTGACGCTGTTGAAGCCTGCCAACAAAAGTCTTTTTTTTTTTTTTTTATTTCTCTTGTTTTCTCTCTGTTTCTTTGGTTGTTTATCCCCACCCTCCTTCCTATCTGTCCCTCTGTATTTTTTTAACTCCTTCTACCTTCCCTTCATTTGGTATTCCTAGTTTTCTCTTCCTTTTATTTTCCTATTTTTTATTATTTTTTATTATTTTAGGTTATTTTCAAATTATTTTCTTCTTTATCTTTCTTTTTCCTTCTCTTTTGCTTTCTTTTCCTTCTTTATCTCCCTCCCCCTCGCTTCTTTATCAACAGGTGAGA
>PVJI01025806.1:0-19894 GCA_004026765.1 Micronycteris hirsuta
CAGGACTACCAGACAGAAATGCACTCTGAGACACAGAGCAGACTGTAGATCCATACTACTTTTGTAAAGTCACTACAATGTTTTGTACAAGTAAGGTAAGAAGGTGTGGATGCATGACTTAATTGGAATTCACTTTTCTCCCTTAGATAATACCATGGAGGAAACTCTACTACAGCCGCTTATTCTAAATGAAAGATGACCTACTTCTAACACTAACGCTAACCCTAACTCTAACCCTAACCCTAATGCTAACCCTAACCCTTACCCTAACCCTAACCCTAACCCTAAGACTACTCTCAAGCCTGCATAGATTTCAACTTGTATAAGGCAGTTCATTGACTTTTTATTATAACACGGTAAAAAACGTTTACGGAAACCCGTTTTGAATGAAATGTTTTTATTCTTGACCGATTTTCAACCTTTCAAACTCTTCAATACAGCTTTACCAGACAGAATTGCTTTCTGGGAGAGAATGTAGACTGGTAGAAGATCCTCTTTTGGCACAGTCACTATACGGTTTTGTCCAAGTAACATAACTTAGTGTAGACACACGTCTTAGCTGTAGGACACTTTACTTCTGAAGATAATTTGATGAACGAAACCGTTCTACAGCAGCTTATACTATTTCAACGATAACACTTTTAGGTGTGCGTTCCTGAATATAGGTATTACCTCAACCATTTTGCTAACACAATGGCCGAAAACGAATTTTTCACACTAAGCCTTAAGCCCAATTGCTTAATTCAGCTTCTACTATCAAGCCAACATACATTTCTTCTTGTACTGTTATCAGTGCATTGATTTTTTCTTATAACACTGCCCAAGGCTTTGGAAAAAACTCGTTAGCGAAGAAATGTTTTTATTCCTGAATGATTTTCATGGTTTCCTACTATTCACTACAGCACTACCAGACAGAAATGCATTCTGAGACACAAAACAGACTGTTAGATCCATACTACTTTCATAAAGTCACTACTATGTTTTGTGCAAGTAAGGTAATAAGGTGCAGAAGCATGACTTAATTGGAATTCACTTTTCTACCTGAGATAATACCATGGAGGAAACTCTAGTACAGCCGCTTATTCTAATTCAAAGATGACCTACTTCTAACCCTAACCCTAACCCTAACTCTACTCTGAAGCCAGCATACATTTCAACTTGTACTAAGGCATTTCATTGACTTTTTATTATAACACTCTAAAAGGCGTTTTAGGAAACCTGTTTTGGACTAAATGTTTTTATTTTTGAATGATTGTCAACCTTTCAAACTATTCAATACAGCTCCAGCAGACACAATTGCTTTCTGCGAGAGAATGTAGACTGTTAGAAGATTCTCTTTGGAACAGTCACTATACGGTTTTGTCCATGTAACATAATTTAGTGTAGACGTACGACTTAGCTGTAGGACACTTTTCTCCTGAAGATAATTTTTGGAGGAAACTGTTCTATAGCAGCTTATACCATTTCGACGATAACACTTTTTGGTGTGTGTTCCTGAATGTTGACTATATAGGTATTACCTCAGCCTTTTTGCTATCAAAATGGCCATAAAACCAACTTTTCACACAAAGCCTTAAGCCCAATTGCTTAATTCAGCTTCTAATATCAAGCCAACATACATTTCATTGTGTACCGGTATCACTGCATTGATTTTTTCTTATAACACTGCAGAAGGCTTTGAAAAAAACCCGTTTCCTAAGAATTGTTTTTATTCCTGAATGATTTTCGTGGTTTCATACTATTCACTACAGCACTACCAGACAGAAATGCACACTGTGACACAGAGCAGGCTGTTAAATCCATCCTACTTTTGTAAAGTCACTACAATGTTTTGTCCAAGTAAGGTAATAAGGTGCAGATGCATGACTTAATTGGAATTCACTTTTTTCCTGGAGATAATACCGTGGAGGAAACTCTCCTATAGCCACTTATTCTAAATCAAAGATGATCTACTTCTAACACTAACCCTAACTCTAACCATAACCCTAACCCTAATGTTAACCCTAATCCTAATCCTAACGCTTATCCTAACCCGAACCCTATCTCTAACCCTAATCCTAACACTACTCTGAAGGCAGCATACATTTCAACTGGTACTAAGGCAGTTCATTGACTTTTTGTTATAGCACTGTGAAAGGCATTTAAGGAAATCCGTTTTGAACTAAATGTTTTTATTTTGAATGATTTTCAAACTTCGAAGTATTCAATACAGCTCTACCAGACAGAATTGCTCTCTGTGAGAGAATGTAGACTGGTAGGAGATCGTCTTTTGTAACAGTCACTATATGGTTTTGTCCAAGTAACATAATTTTGTGTAGACGCACGACTTAACTGGAGGACACTTTTCTCATGAAGATAATTTGATGGAGGAAACTGTTCTACAGCAGATTATACTATTTCATCGATAACACTTTTTCATCAAAAATATTAAGTACAATAATGATGGTGTCAATGGTGGAACAATAGGACTACCCCTGTAAGTGTAGCTTTCTCTTCTTCCATATCAATTCATATTTGTATCTGTTACCTTGTAGTTAAACTTCTAAAACCTTTACTTCCAAATATATTTATCAAGTTAAGTCATGCATTGTATGTAGCCATATAACCCTGCTTCAGTGTCTGCATCTAACAATATTTCAAATTTCTACCTACTTTTCTTAGAAGATTCATGTATGCAAAAATTAACTGATTTTTTTTTGCCTACAGTACATATATTATTTATCATTACAAAATATGACTTTGAAATTCTCAACAATATTTTCTGTAATTGTTTTTTTTCTATGGCTCTACTGCACCCTGGGCAGACGTTTGCATCCTTCTTCTTTAGCATAACTGAGGCTTACTAGTGTCAGACTTGAGCGCTGTGACCCAGACCAGAACGAAGGAGGGATTTTGAGTGTACTTTGTGTTCACTGACATGAGCCTTTTATGATTACTGCATCCAATCTGAGATATCTCAGGATACAGTTATTTCTAGAAAGTTACTGCTAGAAACCACAGTCAGAAGGATGCAAAGGCCAGATCTTGGGGTGCAATCTGAGATCTGTGCTAATTCTCCTCAAAGGGTCTTTTCTGTTAATGCAGTCAATGAAATGCATTTCTAAACTCTAAGATACAAAGACAGCTAAGTTAAGATCAAATTCACTGCCTCCAATCCCAAGGAATTAATTAAACAGCATCCACTCTTTATTTGGTGCAGCCTAGTGATTATAACTAATAATGCAGTATTACATACTTCAAATTTCTAAGATCTTTTTTTTTAAAGATTTTATTTATTTATTTTTAGACAGAGGGGAAGGGAGGAAGAAAGAGAGGGAGAGAAACAGCAACGTGTGGTTGCCTGTCACATGGCCCTCACCGGGGACCCGGCCTGCAACCCAGGCAGTGCCCCAACTGGGAATTGAACCGGGACCACTTGGTTCCCAGCCCGTGCTCAATCCACTGAGCTACACCAGCCAGGTAAAATTTCTAAGATCTTAAATGTTCTCACCACATAAAAAAAAGGCAATTATGTGATGTTGTGTTAGCTAATACCATGGCGCAACATACTGTACACCTTACACTCATACAACGTTATCTGTCAATAATACCTAAATAAAGGTAAAAATAGTATCCACTCTTTATTGTGCACATATTATGTACTGAACATAATACTGGGCATTGTAAAGGCACCTTTTATTTAATTACCACAACATCTGAGAGTAGATATTATTATCTTTGAAGCTCAAAGAGGACACATAACTTGTTTAGAGCGAGGGATGACACCGAACCCAGGTCTCATGGGCTCTAAATCACCATACTCAACCCCTGCAATGTTTACTGTTCTAGAGTAAGAGGGATTTCAACCCTTGAACAATTAGGAGGAGAAGGAATGTATTTATTTTTCTTACCACCTAACACTAGACACCTTTTGGGAAAGGAGGCATCTTCACGTGTAAAGACTTTTGTATGCCTGCTTAAGCTGGAAGGGGCCAGGGAGGCATGAATGCTCCCAGATAGCAAGTCATCATAAGGAGGGGAAAGCAGCTATGCAGGGTGGGAACAACAGGTTTATAGCTGTTCATATAGAAAATAACAATTAATAAATAATAATACAAGAATAAACTGTGTTTCATGTACTCAGAACCATAAGCCTACTTTTCCCTCACTCCGTATATATGATAAAGTGAAGAATTAGGAATTTGTAGATTTTGCTCCAAAAAGAAAGGAGGAGAGAGGAACGAGGAGTGATGAAAAGGATGAGAGGAAAAGGAGTTCATAAAATGAAGAGAAGGTGGAATGATGAAGATTGGTAAGCTCTGCAGGATGGATGAGACAAAAGGATGAAAAATTATGCTGTCATGTTCCTTTGAAGGTTGCTGGTGTTGCTGTGACATGAAGTATTTCCTTCCTCCATCTCCCCTGGTGAATTTGGCTGTGCTAACGGATACATTTCAGAGTAGATCTTGGGGACATCTCAAGGATTCTTCTGGGTTTTCTATCTGGAAAGAAATGGTGAAAACCAGTGGTAACATACCAAGAAGCAGAGGGTGGAAGGCCAAGTAGAACGTGAAGATGTCTATCTCAGACATATGCAGGTCTTTATGTGTGTTTAGTAAGACCAGGTATTTAAAAAATCAATCAAGTATATCTACTTACAAAAGGGACATACTGACATCTAGCGATGTTTTAAAGTATTGTGCCTGCTTTAAGGGCAGGATTGGAGCAAGGTTTCCTTCACATACCTTTGCTTCTCAGATGTTGTCACACAGCACAGGCTTATTGATTATGCTTTTCTGTAAATAGACAATTCTAAGAGGAGTATTGCAAGCAAAAGCCACTTTTGATCATTATTAAATCTCCTATATTTCTTTGTTACCTGTGAAGCATATTCCAAACTTCTTCACTCTTGCTTCTGCTTCTGTTTTAGAAGACTCATTGCTGCTTACGAAAAATCAGAAAATCATGTTAGCCAAGGGATCTCATCTCAGGCTCTATGTCTTCGGTATAAAAGCTTGCATTTACTAAGACTGCCCATTTGTCAGATATAATTACACATTTCATAAAATATCACAATCACTCTTTGTGTTAGGGATGATTAATCCCCATTTTGCAGATAAGAGAAACTGAAATTTCAAGTTTATACACCTAAGCGTCAAAAAAAATTGATGTGTCACCTTAGCCAGTGTGTCTTAGTTGGAGTGCCATCCCATCCAATGGTCCCCAACCTTTTTGGCACCAGGGACTGGTTTAGTAGAAGACAATTTTTCCACAGACGGGAAGGTGAGGGGGAGGGAGGCAGAGCTCAGGCACTAATGCGAGAGCGAACCTTCACTCTACTCCTTGTCCGCCACTCTCCTCCCGCTGTGCGACATCTGCACTAGACCGAGAACTTTATCATTGCTCCTGTATCTCACAATGACATTTTGTAGCTCTTTATCCTTTCCTGAATACACTTCTTGAAATAGTCATAATATCTTATGTCTACATATGAGGTCTGTCCAGAAGGTATCCAGCCATGTAATATGAAAAATAGAGACATTTCTTGAAGAAGATACAAGATGCAAGAAACATCATATGTAGGATAATGACACTTCAGTTCCCTTCAAAGTAGGCATCTTGGAACCTCACATAGTTTTCCCAGTTACCATCAGCTACCTCATTATATTTTCCTGAATCTCATTGACAGTATGAAATCTCTTCCCTTTCAAAGGTGATTTTAATTTTGGGAAAAGCCAGAAGTCACAAGGCACCAAATCTGGTCGATGGTGGGTGCTGAGACCCCTGGGTAACTTGATGCTTCTCCAAAAATCTCTGCATGAGACATGAAGCAGGTGCTTGCTGTGATGAAGCTGCCAATATCCGGTTGCCCACAGCTGCAGCCTTCTGAATCACCTGAATAGTTTCTGCAGAGGGACGTTCAAGCTTAATGCAAAATTTGATGCAGATTCGTTGTTCTGCTCTCTCAGTCATTTTGAATGCGACAGCCTCACTGTACACATGCTCACTCAACAGCATCCACCCCATGGCTGACTAGTACAGTGACATCATCATTGTTCATGCATGTGCATTCAAGTCCACTGTCCTTGGCTGTCAGGTTACATCGATGTCATACAAACTGTTCTCACTATATTAGCAATGGCTGGACTTTTTCTGGACAGAACTCATATTCTCACCTCAATTTCATCCTTGTGCATCCTATAATCTGATCTTTTCCCATAGCCATCTATTGAACTCTACTTTCACAGTTCAACAGGGACTTCATATAAGTAATCAATACAAAACTTTCAAGGAAAATGAAATTACTGTTTTGGTTTAATCATGGCAGGGGGAATGGAAATTGTTGCTGGATAAGTAATATAGACCTTACATTGTGAAGAAACTTGCATTTTTGGTTAATATTTTGGACTATGTCCTGAAAAATATGGGAATGCATGGAGGGATTTTTAATACATGGTGATAAAATTAGATTTATGACATTAAAAAAACCAGCACTTTGAAGTATATCAACTTAGACAACACTGAAGAATTATCAGTTCAGAAATTATTGCAATCATATAGGAAAGAAAATGATTTTTGAACTAACTGGTAAGCAATTGGAAAAGGGAATTGGTACAAAGTTATGCATTTAATTTTCAAATTTCCTATTATGGAAAATCTCAAACACATATAAAGAGAGAGAGAATCATTATAATGATTAATTGCATATTCATTGCTCAGGTTCAATAATTTTTTCCAGCTTCATTGAGATATAATTGATATACAACATTATGTAAGTTTAAAGTATACAACAGTGATTTTATATATATATATGTTACAAGCTGATTAGCACCATAAGACTGGAAACACATTCACATAGTTACAATTTTTGTGTGTGGTGAGACTTTAAAAATTTACTCTCTTAGGAAATTTCAAATTTACATTACTATGTTGTAAACTGGTCACCAAGCTGCACATCACATCTCCAGAACTTACTCATCTTATCACTGGGAGTTTGTGCTCTTTGACGACTTTCACACATTTCCTTACCCTCCACCAACCACCCCCCTGGCAACCACCAATTTGTTCCCTATTCCTCTGAGGTTGTTTTTTTTTTTAATTGAATTTATTGCAGCGACACTGGTTCACAAAACTAGACAGGTTTCTGGTGCACAACACCACGACACATCATCTGTACACTGTATCTGTACATCTGTACACATCTGAACACTGTGTGTTCACCATCCCAAGTCAAGTTTCCTTTCATTTCCACCTTCTCCGCCCCCACCTTCCCCCACAATCACCATACTCTTGTACTGCTATCCATGCATTTGGTTTTTTAGATTCCACGTGCAAGTAAGATTGTACAGTATTATTTTTCTCTGACTTATGTCACTTAGGATAGCGCCTTCATGTTTAACGCATGTGAATGGCAGGAGTTTCTTTATTTTCATGGCTGAAAAATATTCCATTGTGTCTGTGTGAGTGTGTATATCACATTTTGTTATATATCCATCTGTTGATGGACACATAGAATGTTTCCATGTCTTGGCTGCTATAAAGAATGCTACAATGAACATAGGAGTAAAGCTATCTCTTCAAAATAGTGACATAATTTCTTCAGGATATTACAGTCATTCTTTGGCATCCAAGACCCTCAGTAATACCAAAATCCACAGCTCCTCAAGCCCCTTAAAGTGGTGTAGTATTTGCATGTAACATATGTTTCATATAGGCCACAGATGGCTTTGCCTACACATCATTTCATTCACGTGGTTTCAGTGCAGTGCTCAGTGCATGGCAAATTCAAGTTTGGCTTTTTGAAACTTTTTGGGATGTTTTATTTTTATTTTTTTTATCCTCACCAAGGACATTTTTTCATTCCTTTGAGAGAGCCATCGATGTGAGAGAAAAACATTGATTGATTGCCTTCTTGTGTATACCCCGACAAGGGATCAAACCCAGAGCTTGGGTATGTGCCCTGACTGGGCATCGAACCTGTGACCTTTACGTCTTTGGGACGATGCTCCAACCAACTGAGCCACACCAGCCAGGGCACTTTTAGGGATGTTTTAAAAAAATATTTTCAATCTGTGGTTGGTTGAATCCATGGATGTAGAACCTGCAGATATGGAGGGCTGACTGTATGTGGAAGTGGGATTGTTGGATCATATGACAGTTCTAGTTTTAATTTCTAGAGAAAGTTCCATATGGTTTTCTACAGTGGCTATACCAGTTTACATTCCATCAACAGCGTACATGGGTTCCCCTTTCTCCACTTTGTTACCAGCATGTATGTCTTTTTTTTTTTTTTTTGGTGTTTCATGTTTTATTTTGTGAAATGAGGTTGATTTTGCATTCTGTTCCATGTTAAATCCTTATTGGTTTCAATATGTAAATTGAGAAAAATAGGAAAAGCTTTAGGAAGATATACATTTTATTTGGGCTTCTCCTACCCCCTGCCATGTCCCAAGTATCCCAGGACTCTTGTCTTTTTGATCATAGCCTAACAGGTGTGAGGTTTATTTCCAGGCTCTCTGTTCTCTTCCATTGATCTATATGTCCATGTTTCTACAATATCATAGTGTTTTGACTACTATAGCTTTGTAATATAGTTTGAAATCAGGAAGGGTGATGCCTTGAGATTTGTTCTTCTTTCTGATGATCCCTATCTCTCCCTAGTTCTGGTAACTATCATCTCTTACTTGTGTCTCTGCAACAATCTTCCAACTGGTCTACTGCTTCAAATTTTACTCCCACTACATCCTTTCTACAATTAGCAGACTGAGTAGTTTGTAAAATTCTAACTGGAATTAGATAGCCATAGTTTAAAACATTCCAATGGCTTTTGTTGCACTTGGAATAAATCCAAGTGCTTTTGCCAGAGCCCATAGATCCTTCATGGTGTGACGTGTGCTCAGCTGTCTGTTCTGACCTTATCAACTACAAATTTCCCTTCCATTCTCTATGCTCCAGGCACATTGGCCTTTCTTGTACTCCAGAGTGACGAGCTAAATCTTCTGGGACATTTATTCTTGGTTATCCTCCTGCCAGGGTATTCTTCTCTCAGGTATTCTCCTATCTCTTATTTTATTCAAGTCTCATGTGAAATGTAAGTTTTCAATATTTCATAGCCTGACACTTTAAATTAATACCTCCTGTCAATAGTATTTTTAAAAATCATCCAGTTTTATTCTTTTGTTCTCAGCTCATATCACTGTCTGAAATTCTCCCGATTTAATATTTTAGAGCTATATGCATATTTAAATTACCTACCTTACCTACCACATTCAATAAATTCCCAAACTTTTCAAAAATTTCCTTGGAATATAATTACCATCAATTTTTTTCCATCTTGTTTCTATTGCTAAATACATATTCTACGTTCTTTTTCCATCTAGAGTATACCAGTTCCTCTGTTCCCTAATGGGTCTTCATATCTCTAGTGTTTCTTCATTCTGACCCAATTCATTTATAGTAAAAATCAGTCCTTTTCAGAGTGGCCTATAATTTTGACACTCCTCACCTTGGTGTTCCTTTTTATTTATTTATTTATTTTTACTATATTTTATTGATTATGCTGTTACAGTTGCCCCACTTCCCCCTCTTCTTTTCCCCCACCCCCTTACTCCTCCTTTCCCCTCCCTTTAGTTTTGTCCATAGTTCATACACATAAGTCCTTCTGCTCCTGAACTTCCTATACTGTTCTAACTTCTCCCTGTCTGTTGTCTACCTCCCATTTATGCTACTTGTTCTGTGCCCCATTCCCACCCTCTCCCCCTACCACTCCCCTGTTGATATTCCTCCATACTTCATATAACTACCTTCAACATCCAAGAATACTCTATCCAGCAAAGATTTCATTTAGAATGGAAGGGCAGAGAAAATGCTTCGCAGATAAGGTCAAGTTCAAGAAGTTCATCACCACCCAGCCTTTATTGTATGAAATCTTGGTGTTCCTTTATGATCCAAAATTGCCTAAGGAATAATATCTCAAATTCTCCCACTGGAATTTATGTTCTGTAAATCCAATTCCTCTCTAGTTCTCTAACTTTTTCTTTTCCCATTAACTTTCATCCTAGCCAAAACAGAGGTAAATTTTAATTCCTTAGTTTCTCTTATTTGGCTAAATTAATGTGGAATGGGAAAAAATATTTTTTAATGGACCTGCCAATTCTATCCCTTCTCTCAAAACAGTTCCCTTAAAACAATTTCGATTTTTAAAAATTAACCTTTATCTTCAGCAAAGAGATTTTTAGCCAATACTCTTGGGAATGGATTTTGTGGATAATATTTTAAATTGAGACATTGTTTTTGTGTGTAAACAAGTACTTCTATCTTCCAACTCTGGCAAGAAGGAAAACAACTTTTATCATTTAAATGCAAATTGCAATTCAGAATATTTTTAAAAAATAAAACGTGGTACAAAGGTGTTGTTTCTGTTAGGATGATGGCACTAAACATTTTTATACTTGATAGTGTTTTAAAACAATTTGCTATGTGATTTCTACCTCAAAAATTAAAAAATATATATATTTAAAAGTAACTTGTTTTTGCATTTAGAAAACTGCTAATAGTCGTTTGATAGAGTAAATATATACTTCTATCAAAACAATATAATATTATTGACCAGGTATTTTTTATTATGTCCTATAACTTATGAAACACCTCAATAATAAGTGTAAAATATAAATAACATTTTCTTTCCCTCTTTTTCTTTTCAAATTGCTCACTTGAGCTACATGTGACCACACGATAAGTAGAGATCTTATGGGGATTTGGTGACAAAGACAGAAATAGAAGCTTTAGTCTTCAATTTCTAGTTCAGAGCTGTTTGAGCAGTCAGCACTTTGAATTTTTTGATGTTTCATTACATTAAAATGAATAATTTTTGAGTTTTATGAGAAAAATTAACTTCTAGTTTTATTTACATCTTATATTTTGTATTTTAGAAAAATATTAAAGTGAGTTTGTCTCAATTTCAGTAAATTTAAAAATAGGAGATTTTAAGAACAATCCAAAAATGAGAAAAAACAAACAAACCCCTCCTCCCAACACTGAGTATTTTTTTCTCTGTGTACTGGTCTTTAAAAAAGATGAGGCCGACTTGCTCGGGCCCCTACCAGCCATACTACCCAACACGTGGAAGCCACTCACTTCTTCAGGTCCTAAAGCAGAATAGTGACCAATTGTGTGACAAGTTTGAGGGGTTTGAAGGATTGCTGTACAAAAAATGTCTTTCATTGGCCCATCAAAAATTTCCACCCCAGAATTCTTTTTAGTTATATGTGATCTTGGAAAGACAGTACATGCACTGTTTAGCATTTGCATTTGTACAAGGCAGATTGTCTGATGTGCTTACCGAATACCCAGAAAACAAAATGTTTCTAAACACCGCCATCAACAACAAAAAAAACAAAACTCAGAGCAAGTGAGTTTTGATGGCGATATATGAAGGTCAATAATGGTTCATGCACTCACATTTTTCATTATTATGCTCCTACAGTTCAAGCTGGAACCAGCCACCTCCCAGCACTTTTTCCTTCCACATTATCCTGCTGCTTGGAGATCTCTGAGTTGTTCTCTCTGGTACTGGAGAAATAAAATCAAATCTTATTGCTATGCTGCTTTTCAAGCATTAAGGTTGTAGTTTTGACATAATGAATTGACTTTCTAACAAAATAGACTTGCATAATTTGGAAAGCCAAGCAGCTTTAAGTTCAAATATACAATAATCATTCAAAATGTCACCTTGAACCTGCTCTGTGACATCTATACAACAGGGATCTGCAGATGGATTATAAATCTGTCTTTGCCCTCTTGTGGTCTGTTACTTGCCTAATGAGTAGTTTACTAATGAATTTTAATTTTATTCTGATTTCCTCAATTAAGGATATCTATTCAAATCATGCAATGCTATATTATTAAGATTGTACATTCCATGTGACTTCCTTATCCTCACCCAAAGAAAGAGTGGACTGATGAATAGAAAAATAATGGCAAAGGTTTAAATGGGTCATGAAGGCTTTTTATAGACTATTTAATATTAATTTCATACAATCTTAGTCTTAAAAAAATCATTTTTAAATGTAGAAATGTGGTCATCTCACCACAGTTTGGGTTCTTAGTTTTATCCTCCATAATCTATAAATAAATATCCTTTTATCATTTAAATGTTTTTAATTGTGCTTGTATGTGTGACCACAAATTAAATATATCACAATAATTTGGTACCACTAACCTCCATTTATTACACTCCACAGAGGCAGATATTTTTAATCAGATATATTTTTCACATTTTTTAAATATTTGAAAAATAATTATACTACTCTAATTGATAGTTACAAGATACGCATGGAGATGTAAGGTAAGGAACAGAAAGTATAGTTAACAATATTGTAATAACTTTCTGTGGTGCCAGGTGGTTGCTTAAATTATCAGAGGGAACACTTTGTAACCTATATGAATGTCTATCTGCTGTGCTAATACCAAACAGTGTTGAATGCAAACCGTAACTGAAAAATAAAATAATATTATTATACTGCTATTTCTTGATTTTCAACTGTATTTTTTAAAAAAAGTTTTATTGGCCCTAGCTGGTATGGCTCAGTGGATTGAGTGTCAGCCTTTGAACCAAAGGGTCGCTGGTTCAATTCCTAGTCAGGGTACATGCTTGGGTTGGGGGCCAGGTCCCTGATAGGGGATGTGTGAGAGGCAACCACACATTGATGCTTCTCTTCCTTCCTTTCTCTCTCCCTTCCCCTTTCTCTAAAAATAAATAAATAAAATAAAAGAATAAATTTTATTGTTATTCTATTACTGTTGTTCCATTTTTTCCACCTTTGCCCTCCTACCACCTGTTCCTACAGTCAGTCCCTATACCAATGTCCATGTCCATGGGTCATTCATACATGTTCTTTGTTTAGTCCGTTCCCCTTCTCCCACCATTACTCCCTCTCCCCTCCCCTCTGGACGCTGTCAGTCTGTTCTATGTTTCCATGCCTCTGGTTCTATTTTGCTCGTTAGATTCCTGTGATAGGTGAGATCATACGGTATTTGTCTTTCACCAACTGGCTTATTACACTTAGCATAATAGTCTCCAATTCCATCCATGCTGTTGCAGAAGGTAGAAATTTCTTCTATCAGTTGTGTAGCATTTCATTGTATAAACAAACCAGTTTTTTAATCCACTCATCTACTGATGGGCACTTAGGCTGTTTCTAGCACCTGGCTATTGTAAATACCACTGCTATGAACACAGGAATGCATAAGTTCCTTTGAATTGATGATTAGGGATTCTTACAGTATATTCCCAGCAGTAGAATTGCTCGGTCAAAAGGCAGTCCCATTTTTAATTTTTGAGGAAATTCCATACTGTTTTACCGGTGGCTACACCAGTTTGCATTCCCACCAACAATGTACTAAGGTCCCTTTTGTTCACATTCTCGCCAGCACTTGTTTGTTGATTTATTAATGATAGCCATTCTGACTGGTGTGTGATGATACCTCATAATGGTTTTAATTTACCCCTCTCTCATGGCTAGTTATATTGAGCATCTTTTCATATGTCTATGGGCTAGCCATATGTCCTCCTTGGAGAAATGTCTATTCAGGCCACTTTCCCATTTTTTAAATGGATTGTTTGTTTCCTGGTGTTGAGTTGTATGAGTTCTTTACATATTTTGGAGATTAAACTGTTGTCCAATATATATTGGCTAATATGTTTTCTCTTCTAGTCCATTTTTAATTTTGATGATGGTTTTTTAAGCCATGCAGATGCTTTTTAATTTGAGTAATCCCAGTTGTTTATTTTTTTCTTTACTTTCCTTGCCCTAGGAGAAATATGGGCAAAAATATTGCTATGTGGGATATCTGAAATTTTACTGCCTATGTTTTCTTCTAGGATTTTTATGGTGTCACAACATATTTAAACATTTTATCCATTTTGAGTTTATTCTAGTGTATGGTATAAGTTATTGGTCTAGTTTCATTTTTTTGCATGTACCAGTCCAGTTCTCCCAACATCATTTATTAAAGAAGCTATTTTTACTCCATTGTATGCTTGTGCCCCCTTTGTCAAATATTGACTATAGAGACATGGGTTTATTTCTGAGCTCTCTATTCTGTTCCATTGATCTCTGTGTCTGTTCTTATGCTAGTACGAGACTGTTTTGATTACAGTGGCCTTGTAGTATAGTTTGATATCAAGAATCGTGATCCCTCCTAGTTTGTTCTCTTTCCTCAAGATTGCTTAGACTATTTGCAGTATTTTTTGGTTCCATATAAATTTTTGAAATATTTGGTTTTCCACCACCACTTCCCACCACCCCACCCATCCCCACCTCCCACCCTTAATGGTGCCCCCCTTTGGCTTTGTCCATGGGTCCTTTACACATGTTCGTTGACAAAGGCTAAAACACAGTTTAGTGTTAGAGTCAGTCACTTAGAGAAAATTAGTAATTAGAAAAATAATAAAAAATTAATTTATGTATCCAGACTAAGACTTATCTATGTATATTCAAATAACATGAATTAAATTTGATGACTAAATTTAAAAACTTACATTGCATAATGTAGTCTTGTAGAGAAAAGTTCATTGGACATTGACTCAAAAGACAGGTTTGCAACACGGTTATCAATGAGTCTTGCTATTTAAAACAATCAACAATTCTTTTTACAGAAAGTGTTTAGAAGAATACATGCAGGCTGTGAGAACTATCCATTTCAAATGATGACTTGCACAAAGTCTTTCGTAGCATGGTGACATCAATGTAATGGGTGCATAGTGACTCAAAGTAATTTATTAGAAGGTGAAGACCAATTTTTATGTAAAAGTCTGATATATGTGCAACTCAGCAGGGTTCTACAGGGCAAAGTGTGGTAATAAAGGGGAGGAATCCCAGATGTTGGTCATGGATGGAGTGGTGGGGAATATCCCAGGGCAGGATTGGGCAGCAAATACAAGCAGGCAAAGCATCCTAAAGATCATGGAACACTGGTATTTTATTGACAGGTCTGGAGAGCCAGGACTATCTAATGTCATGGTAGAGGGGATTTCCAGAAAGTGACAATAACCAGACTCTGGAAGGTGACGTACGTTTTTACTGCTCTTTAGGGGTTGAACTGGGGGACATCCAGTTCTTCTTATTTCAAGTCTGTTCTGCATGTCTTGTATGTGACCATTATTTTTCTATGATTTAAAACACAGGTACTTGCATGAAAATAGAATTGTGTGATAAACATTTGCTGTTTCTGCTGCCCAGCATCCTTCACTCCTTCTGAAAACAGTGAACTGATCAATCTCCAGGGAGCTGTTCCCTTATCTGTCCCCCTCTGGTGTTCCTCAGGTGGAGGTGACTTAGCTCCTGGCTTGAGGAGTAGCCATGTGTGACCTGGACCAGAGGAATTAGAGTTTATCAGTCCACGAGTAACAGTGATTGATTCAGGAATGTACACTTATTCCAAGTCAGTTCAGTTCAGTTTTGTTTTGTTGTTTATTTGAGGGATGAAAGAAAATAATTTTCTTTTTCACAGGATTTGAGCCTGGGAGGACGTGGTCTAAAGTTGTGGACAGAAGTGGTGCTACCAAATATTGCCATAGATCGATGAGTCAGAGTTAGAATTGACTAGGTCTTAGATCTACAGTTCAAACCCCTGGATCATGCTGCATCCCAATCCCATGGTTATGTGACTGATGACTTCTCCTAACTGTTTAATTCAGTTTGAGCTTAGTCATTTGCAATCATAGAGCCCTGGGTAATAGCGGAAGATTAAAGATGGCTACAAATTCTTTGCTACTCTTCTTATTTATAGAATAAATCTATGATTCCCACACCACCACTCCCAAATCTTTGGTGGACATTGTGATCGCTATGCTTAGTAGAAAGTGGCAGAATAGACACTGTGCCAGTTTCCAGTTCCAGGTCTTAAGCAACTGGTGGTTTCTGCATCCTTTCCTATTGAAACGCGAGCTCTGGGAGCTGTCCGACACTGTGGAAGAAGTCCAACAACCCTGGGACTAATATACTCAAAAGCTCGAGAGGCAGTGTGTTGTGCAAGCCCTTCATGATGTAAACAGTCCCTGCTGAAAACAGTCTTCCAGCCAAGCCACGTGGTATGTTGACTGAAGCAGTCTTGGACACTTCAGCATAGTTCACCCATCTGAGACCCACTGAGTTAGAGAAAACGAGTAGCCACATACCACTCAGTGACCTCACTTGACACTCCGTGGAGCTAGAGAATCACCTAGCTGAGCCCTGACAAAAGTCTTGACACACAGCGTTGTTAGATATACTACAGTGGCTGAGTTTGGCGTAGCTTGTTATCCAATATGTAGCCCCATATACCCTTAAAACAGATATGAATGTTTTTAACTATTGAAACTTAAAGTTACGTCATTAGTCACCTATTGGTAATTGGTTTCTTCTGCCTCTCTCTCTTTTTACTATTATATACAGTAAGTAGATGTTGAAAAGTAAGAAAAGATTTTCTTTTCCAGGACAGTAATAAAAAGCTGAGGCATTTCTCACTTGAGAGGTGAAGAGAGACTTTTGATTTTTTGGGTGTGAGCTACATCAGACACTGATGTTTTCAGTATCACAATTTTAATCAAATTACCTAATTATTTTGGCCCTGGTTGTTTAGGGTTAATAAATTGAACGCTGGCTATCACACAGGTTAAATATAGGTTTCAAATGAATATATATGCATATCATAAGATATTTTTCTACAAGTTTGAAGTATTATTATGATTCCATGTCTAAATTCATATATGTAAAGAGTGCATCATGAATACATTAGTGATCACAAATTGACTCCTACCATGACCCCACCTATTTCCATGTGTGCGTAACTATATACAGAATCCATGCAAAATAATGTTACTTACATTGGAAGGAAGATTTTGAATTATGAAAAGAAAATTAGTTAAGAAAAGACTAATTGCAAACAAAAATTAAAACATTCACATAACATTTGGTAAAATCCTGGGAATTCAAATGAATAAGACACTTGTGGTCCAAACTAACATCTAAGTGTCGCATTAAGGAAGAAGGGTGGTATGATGTTGTTATAATTGACTTCGTGGCTCAGAAGATGATTCAAATTCAGGCTCTGTCACTCATTGGCCTTTGTATTTGAGACCTTTGTATTCATATCTTCTGTAAGCCATATTTATATATAACATGTTTTGTGACTAATTTATTAACTGATTTTTAAAATAATGCTTAAATGCATCAATGATATCTGCAGAATGTCTATGATCTGACAAAATTAGTATCTTGAAAGGCTACACTTTTTGTATGTGCATTTCCAGAAGGCGTCCATTAAAAAATGTGTCATTCCTTTAAATCCATGTCATGTATTACCTCCTGCATTCCTCCAGTTGTGAATGAACAAAAAAAGATAAAGCTGTAGGGCCATCTTCCATGAAGCTCCAAATTTACTTAAATAGTAATGTAAAATAATGTTCGTTGAAAACTGTTTCAATGCAATTAAAATTTAATAAAGTTAGAGCTGTTCATTTAATTATTTTCTGACATTGCGTAAATATTAAACAATGGTTTATTTCCTCATTTCAGAAGATAATTGCAAAATTACCATTGTCTGCAAAGAGTTGTTGCCAGGGCTTGCTTCTCCCTTATCATCAGGGAGTTACATTTCCTGCAACATCCGTTTTAACTGGTCATGAGTGATGCCTGATTTCTTTGCCCTTCCTTCTTTGCAACTCTGGAACCTGATTTTAAATGATGCAATTTTTACTTTAAAAATTTTTCAGGTTTCTGTAATGATTTAAGCCTATCAATATTTTCTGCTTAGTTTCTAGCCTACAGCAGAGTTGTGGAAAATATTGCGATTTTCCTCCAGAAGTCCAATTTGTTCTGTAGTTCATATAATTGGAAAAACAATTTGCAATCTTATTTCCATTAACCAGTTCCTGACACAGAGAATTTTATCCAGACATCTGTCCTAGCAAGGCTACACTGAAAATGATGCCCTATTTCACAAGTTCTTTTTACCCAGACTATTAGATTAGAGTTTGTGGACAACCTGATCAGAATCACTCTTTATGAGCTTGTTAAAATTGAAGTTCCCAACATTCCATATACAAGATTCTAATTTAGTTGGTCTGTGATGGAACCCAAGGATTTGCATTTTTAACCAAGTGTCCCCAGGAGGATTTTATGGATACCTGCACTAATTCACACAATAAATATTAGGCCCGTTGGTAATAAAGTAATCCTATACATACAATGTGTACTCACAGAATAAATGAAGTAGAAAATAGAAATAG
This sequence comes from Micronycteris hirsuta, assembly GCA_004026765.1. Classification (NCBI taxonomy): domain Eukaryota; kingdom Metazoa; phylum Chordata; class Mammalia; order Chiroptera; family Phyllostomidae; genus Micronycteris; species Micronycteris hirsuta. Next base: position 18,251 of record PVJI01025806.1, read on the forward strand.
TAATTTGACTAGTTATTTTTTTTTAAATCCTTAGTGTGTAGGAATATCTTTATGGAGGATTATATGGCTCATTTTGTCATAAAATATAAAATCTCTTAACCTCATATTTTCCCTTGTATAACAATACAATGGATAAAGAGCTTACATATAAAATCAGTTACATAATTGTTCACATTTTGGTGGGTTTAAAGTATATCCACAAATTCTTTGATATTCCTCTTTTCAAAAGGAGCAGCCTAATTTCTCCCCTCTCCTGAATGTGAGCTGTACGCAGTGACACTGTTTGAAGGAATAGGATATTGTGGAAGTGACAGTGTCATTTCTGAGGCTAGGTCACAAAAGTGCAGTGGCTTCTGTCCTGAGCTCTCTTCACCACTCATTCCGAGGGAAGCAGTGTGCATGTTCAGAGGCCTTGATAAAGCCTAGGTGAGGAGCCTCAGGTCTCTTGCTAACAGTCAGCACCAACCTGGCATATCTGCTTTAGCAGATCCTCAACCCCTGGAGGAGTCTTCAGATCACTCCAACCCTGGCTGATGTGTTGGCAGCACCCTCGTTAGAGATACTGAATCAGAACTGCCTAGCCAAGTAATTCTGGAATATCTGGCTCACAGAAAACTGTAAGAGCTTTTAAAGGTCATTGTTTTTTTTAAATTTTTTATTGTTTATTCTATTACAGATGTCCCAATTTTTTCCACGTTGCTCCCCTCCATTCAGCCCGGCTCTCCCTCCCACAGTTAATTCCTACTCCGTTGTTCATGTCCATGGGTCATTCATACATGTCCTTTGACTAATTCCTTCCCCTTTCTTCAGCCTTTCCCCTCTCCCACCTCTCCTCTTATAGCGGTTAGTATGTTCCATGTTTTCATGTGTCTGGTTCTATTTTGCTTGTTAGTTTATTTTTTCATTAGATTCCAGTTATAAGTGAGTTAGTATGGTATAGTATGGATAGTGTATTTGTCTTTCACTGACTCGCTTATTTCACCTCACATAAAGGTCTCTAGTTCCATCCATGCTGTTATAAAAAGTGGAAATTCCTTCTTTTCTGCTGTGTAGTATTCCATCGTGTAATGTACCACAGTTTTTTAATCCACTCATCTACTGATGGACACTTAGGCTAGTTCCAACACTTGGCTATTGCATATAGCGTTGCTATGAACATAGGAGTGCATAAGTCCTTTTGAATTGGTGTTTCAGGATTCTTAGGGTCTAGTCCCAACAGTGGAATCGCTGGGTCAAAAGGTGATTCCATTTTTAATTTTTTTGAGGAGATTCCATACTGTTTTCCACAGGGGCTGTACCAGTTTTCTTTCCCAACAACAGTACTGTGGTTCCCTTTTCTCCACATGCTCACCAACACTTATTATTTGTTGATTTATTAGTGATAGCCATTCTGACAGGTATGAGGTGATATCTCATTATGGTTTTAATTTGCATCTCTCTGATGTCTACTGATATTGAGCATTTTTTCATATGTCTATGGGCCATCTGTATGTCCTCCTTGGAGAAGTGTCTATTCAGGTCCTTTGCCCATTTCTTAATTGGATTGTTTGTTTTCCTGGTGTTGAGTCATATGAGTTCTTTACATATTTTGGATATCAAACCCTTGTCTGATACAACATTGACAATTTTGATAATGGTTTCTTT
>PVJI01025807.1:0-20639 GCA_004026765.1 Micronycteris hirsuta
CACAAAAATACAAAGGATTGTAAGAAACTACTATGAAGAACTGTATGCCAAGAAATTTGAAAATCTAGGTGAAATGGACAAATTTCTAGAAAAACATACTCTTCCAAAACTCAATGAAGAGGAAGCAAAAAGCCTGAACTGACCAATAACAGCAGATGAAATTGAAGCAGTAATCAAAAAACTCCTGACACACACAAAAGCCCTGGACCGGATGGTTTCACAGGAGAATGCTACAAAATATTTAAGGCAAAGCTAACCCCTATCTTTCACAGACTAGTCCAAAAAATCCAAAATGATGGAAGACTCTGAAACTCTTTTTATGAAGCCAGCATCATCCTAATCCCAAAACCAGATAAAGACAAAACAAAGAGAGAAAACTTCAGGCCAATATCTCTGATGAACATAGACACTATAATCCTCAACAAAATAATTGCAAACCCCGTCCAGCAATACGTTAAAAAGATCATACACCATGACCAAGTGGGATTCATCTCAAGGATGCAAGGATGGTACAATATTCACCAATCAGTTAACATAGTACATCACATAAACAAAAGGAAAGACAAAAAACACATGATCATATGAATAGATGTGGAAAAAGCATTTGATAAGATACAGAACCCATTTATGATAAAAACACTCAGCAAAGTGGGAATAGAAGGAGCATTCCTCAACATAATAAAGGCCATGTATGAGAGACCTACAGCCAATATCATACTCAATGAACAAAAACTAAAATCTTTCCCACTAAGATCAGGAACAAGACAGGGTTGTCCACTACCACCACTTCTATTCAACATAGTATTGGAAGTTTTAGCCACAGCAATCATACAAGAAGAGGAAATAAAAGGCATCCAAATTGGAAAGGAGGAAAAAAAACTGTCATTGTTTATAGATGACATGATAGTATACATAGAAAATCCTATAGACTCTGCCAAAAGACTACTCGACCTAATAAATGAATTTGGCTAAACAGCGAGATACAAAGTCAATATCCAGAAATCAAAGGCATTTTTATATACCAACAATGAAACATCAACAGCAGAAATCAGGAAAAATCCCATTTGATATAGCAACAAGAAAAATAAAATACCTAGGAATAAATGTAACCAAGGAGGTAAAAGATGTGTATTCAGAAAACTATACAACACTGAAGAAAGAAATCATGGAAGACACAAACAAATGGAAACATATACCATGCTCGTGGATTGGAAGAATCAACATCATCAAAATGTCCATACTACCCAAAGCAACTTACAGATTCAATGTAATCCCTATCAAAGTACCAATGGTATATTTCAAAGATATAGAACAAACACTTCAAAATTTATATGGAACCATAAACAACCCCAAATATTTGCTGCAATTTTGAGAAAGCAGAACAAAGTAGGAGAGATCACAATACCCAATATCAAACTATATTAAAAGGTCACTGTAATGAAAACCGCCTGGTACTGGCATAAAATCAGACACATAGACCAAAGGAACAGAATAGAGAGCACAGAATAAACCCAAGTCTCTATGGCCAATTAATTTTCGACAAAGGGAGCAGCAGCAAAAAATGGAGTAAAAATAGCCTCTTCAACAAATGGTGTTGGGAAATCTGGACAGCTACATGCAAAAAAATGAAACTCAAGCACCAACTTACATCATACACAAAATAAATTCAAGGTGGATAAAAGACTTAAATATAAGTCGTGACACCATAAAAGTCCTAGAGGAAAACATCGGTAGGAAAATCTCAGATATTCCCCATAGCAACATCTTCACTGATATGTCCCCTAGAGCAAGAGACATAAAGGAAAGAAAAACAAATGGGACCTCATCAAAATAAAAAGCTTCTGCATGGCTAAAGAAAACGGTATTCAAATGAAAAGAGAACCAACCATATAGGAAAACATATTTGCCAATGATACCTCAGACAAGGGTTTTATCTCCAAAATATATAAAGGACTCATATGACTCCACTCCGGGAAGACAAAAAAAAAAGACAATTAAAAAGTGGGCAAAAGACTTGAACAGACACTTCTCCAAGGAGGACATACAGAGGGCCCAGAGACTTATGAAAAGATGCTCAGCATCACTAGCCATCAGAAAGATGCAAATTAAAACCACAATGAGATACCACTTCATACTGGTCAGAATGGCCATCATGAACAAAGCAACAAACAAGTGTTAGAGAGGATGTGGAGAAAAGGGAACTCTAGTGCACTGTTGGTGGGAATGCAAACTGGTGCAGCCACTGTGGAAAACAGTATGGAATTTCCTCAGAAAACTAAAAATGGAACTGCCTTTTGACCCAGCAATTCCACCACTGGGATTATACTCTAAGAGCCCTGAAACACCAATCCAAAAGAACCTATGCACCCCGATGTTCATAGCAGCACAATTTTTAATAGCCAAGTGCTAGAAGCAACCCAAGTGCCCATCAGCAAATGAGTGGATCAAGAAACTATGGTACATTTACACAATGGAATTCTGCATAGCAGAGAGAAAGAAGGACCTTATACCCTTTGCAACAGCATGGATGGAACTGGAGAGCATTATGCTAAGTGAAATAAGCCAGGAGGTGAGGGACAAATACCATATGATCTCACCTTTAACTGGAACATAATCAACAAAAGAACAAAGCAAGCAAAATATAACCTGAGACATTGAAATTAAGAACAATCTAACAATAGCCAGAGTGGAGGGAGGAGGTGACTGTGTGGAGAAGGGGTTTCAGGAACTACTATAAAGGACTCATGGACAAAACCAAGGGGGAGGGTGGAAGCAAGAGAGGGAAGTGGGTTTGGTTGGGGTAGGGGGGAGGGGAGAGGAGAAAATGCAGACAACTGTAATTGAAGAACAATAAAGTAATTTAAAAATTAAAAAGAAAAGATTATACCAAAATAAAATACTAGAACTAATAAATAAAGTAGCAGAAAATAAAATAATAGTACAGAAATGCTTTGTATTTTATACACCAATAATGAACTACCAGAATGGAAACTAAGAAAACAATTTCACTGATAATTGTATCAAAGAAATTAAAACACTTAGGAATAAATTTAACCAAAAAATGTAAAAGGCCTGTACTCAAGAATTATGACACTGAAGAAATAAATTAAGATACAAATAAGTAGAAACATATACCATTTTCAAGTATAGGAAGAATTAACATCATTAAGATATTCATACTATATAAATTTATAGATTCAACCCAATAAGTATCAAGGTACCAATGGCATATTTTATAGAACTAAAACAAATATTTCAAAAATTTATATGGAAACACAAAAGACCCTGAGTAGCTACAGCAATCTTGAGGTAAAAAGAACATGGTAAAAGGAATCATGCTACCTGATATCAAACCATACTCCAAGGCCATAATAATCAAAGCAGCATGGTACTGGAATTAAATATACATATACAGATCAATGGGATAGAATAGAGATCCCAGAAATAAATCCACATATTCATTGTCAACTCGTATTTGACAAAGGTGGCAAGAACATACAACACGTAAAGATAGCTTATTCAATAAATGGTGTTGGGAAATTGGAAAAATACATAGAAAATATTAAACTAGATCACCTTCTTACACCACACTCAAAAATAAACTTGAAATGGATTAAAGACTAAAATGTTTGACTCAAAACCATAAAAAAATCCTAGACAAAAGCACAGGCAATAAAATCTTGGACATCTCTTGTAGCAATATTTTTGCTAATATGTCTTCTAGGGCAAGGTAAATAAAGAAAAAAATAAACATATGGGACTTCATTAAACTAAAAATTATTTTCATATAAAAATAAACCAGTAAGTAAATGAAAAGGCAACCCATCAGTGGGAGAACACATTTGCCAATGATACACCTGATAAAATGTTAATGTCCCAAATTTATAAAAAAGTTACAAAACTCAACACCAGAAACAAACAATCCAATTTAAAAATGGGCAAAGGACCTGAATAGACACCTTTTCAAAGAGGACATACAGATGCCCAATAGACATATAAAAAGATATTTGATGTTACTAACCATCAGAGACATGACAATTAAAACCACAATGATGTATTACCTCACACCTGTCAGAATGACTATCATCAATAAATCAGCAAACAATAAATGTTGGTGAAAATGCAGACAAAGGGGATCCCTCAAGCACTGTAGATGGGAATGCAGATTGGTACAGCCACTGAGGAGAGCAATATGGAGTTTCCTCAAAAAATTAAAAATGGAAATGTCTAATGAGACAGCAATTCCAATTCTGGGAATATATCCAAAGAAACTTGAAACACTGATTCAGAATAATATATGCATATCTATGATCATTGCAGCACTATTTACAATAGCCAAATTAGGAAACAGCCAAAGTGCCCATTAGTAGATGAGTGGATAAAAAAGCTGTAGTACATTCACACAATGGATTAATGCTCAGCCATAAAAAAAGAATCAAATCATACCTTTGAAACTGCATGAATGAACCTGGAGATTATTATGCTAAATGAAATAAGCTAGTTAGAGAAAGACAAGTACCATATGATTTTACCTATATGTGGAATCTATGAACAAAATTAACAAACAAGATAGAAACAGACTCATAGATGGAGAACAGATTGACAGCTCTCAGAGGGGTGAGAGGTTGCAGGGCTGGGTGAATGAGGTGAAGGGGTTAAGGGAAAAAACCTCATAGACCCAGACAACAGTATGAGTGGAAGGAGGTAGAAGAGGGTAAAAAGGGAATAAATGGTGATGGAAAGAGACTTGACGGGGTGGTGAACACACAATACAATATACAGATGATGTATTATAGAATTGTACACCTAAAACCTACATAATTTCATTAAGCAATGTCACCCCAATAAATTCAATTTTTTAAAAAAACCGATGAAGGAGCCCTGGCTGGTGTAGCTCAGTGGATTGAGCGCGGGATGGGAACCAAGCGGTCCCGGTTCGATTCCCAGTCAGGGCACATGCCTGGGTTGTGGGCCAGGTCCCCGTGAGGGCCATGTGGGAGGCAACCATACATTGCTGTTTCTCTCCCTCTCTTTCTCCCTCCCTTCCCCTCTCTCTAAAAATAAATAAAAATAAAATCTTTAAAAAAAAAAAACGATGAAGGACTTTGTGTGATTTGTAAAACTGGGAATTATTATATGGGTTACCTCACTGGGTTGTTTTAACATTTCAAATTATATATTAGTAATACAAAGTCCTTATGCAGTCATACAGTTCTCTTTAAAAGCTTTGTAAATATTTTTGCAGCATCACAGGCTAGCTAAGTTATAAATCTTTATATTCTAACAACTGAAAATACGTTTAGACTTGTGATTGTGGATATTTTTATTCACAGAGTAAATGGTACATTCTGAATCTTACCTTTTAAAATAACTAATGATATAGCAAACTGCAAAAACATCATTTTAAGGTAATAATCAGTGTATGGTCAATAAACAATATTATCAGTAGTTTGTAAAAAAAAAAAGCCACAGGAAATAGTACTTCAGAATATTTTCCCAGCAATTTGATTAATGTATACTCAATTCCGCTGCTAGTGTAACCAAAACACAGTTCTGGCTGCATGTCAAACTGAAAGGCAGACTTGTGAGACAGGTGCTGGTGCAAAAGGAAAGAGGTTTAATTCAGGTGCCGTGTGACCTGGGAGAATGGTGGGCTTCTTTTCCAGAGACCACCTCCCCTTCCTGCTCAAACCCACAGTTCTTCTAAGAATAGTGAGGGAATGGCTTTTCTTCTATCCAATTATCTTACTACCTTTTGGCATGCTTGGGCCCAGTCCATTCATCTTTCTAGCTTTTGGCATGCACTCAGTGTAAGAAAGTTCCCCTGCACCATTTTGGCCACTAGGGTAGACTTTCCAGCACTCCAACCGTTGTCTACAGTAACAATTTTCCCCTTCAAAACTCTGGAAACTTTTAATATTACATGAGTAAATGCATGGAAGAGTCTTCTGTAGTTCCTTCCTGCTGTCAAGGGACATAGTCTTACCTATCCCCAGGTCCAGAGACTTTGGCTATCTACTAAAGGAAGAAGGCAGTCAGTAATGGAGGTAAGCCTTTACACAAGGTAGGATTGCTGTCTTCAGAAGGTAGTATACACAATGTCTAGAGGATGGCACTGCTGAACAAGTGAAGGTGGAAGACTGCTTCATATTTCAAGAGGCAGTGTTGAAGATGGGCTTCCAAACTGAGATCTATTGTCTAGACAAGCAATCAAGTACTTAGTGAGGGCTATGCCTAGTAGTTAAGGCAGGAATTGTAATGAAATCAGAAACTGGAAAGACTAAAGGATCCCCATTATCTAATCTTAAGCAGAGCTTTCGGTGACACACCCAACAGTGGGATTAGTTTGCCAAGAAAGCCTCATTTCTCTTCCTGTGTAATGGGGTTTAAATTCTGACAAGTCCAGATGAGGAATTAAGCTCCCCAAAAGTGGCAGCCTTTAGGCAGCTTGTCTTGCTGCTTTATCAGCAGTTTGATTTCCCTTGTTTGTACTTAGCACTGAGTAAGTAGCTCCTGTATCTACAAGGAAATCAATTAGCTCATTCCCACTGTCAATTGTACCTGACACTCCTATGGGGAAACAGTAATAGATCAGGAAGTTTCTAGGGAAGCCCTGAGCCTACTCATTTTTCATCAGATTCATACTTCCTTTCTAACTGTTTTCAGCTGGGGTTTCTAATCTTATTTTTCTTTTTGAGTTATGGGCAGTCCTTTCTTCAATAGCCTTTCCCTTTGCAATAGATACATTGATTGGCACCTAGTGGGTCTTTCCCTTTTCTTTTCAGGTACTGTTTCTCTCCTAGTTTCCCCACAGTTTCTAAGAAAATGGTGGTCTGCTTTAATTTCCCTCTTTCCCAGGCCTGGTAAGCTTTGAGGACTATATCAACCAGCTGGGAGGAACGCATTCCCAAGTCCCCATATAAATATTAAAGCTTCTTTTTGATGTCTGGGCACTTTGCCCAATAAAGGTCATGTTTACCATCTGGACATATTTTGGTGTCTGTCAACATCAGTGTGCTTTCAATGCCCCTGATAGATTCTTTCTGAAAACTCAGAAAAATCTTTGTTTGGTTTACTTTGAACAGCATGTTATCACATCCAGGATTTGTTGTTTAGACACCCCTTTCTTAAGTCCTTCCAATATGCACTGTCTGTAACGTTCTAGGGAAGCTAGATCCTTGACAATTGGGTACTAGTTGGGCTCTCTCAAGGGAATCTCCCAGGCTGGGTTGGCGGTTCCATTTGGATTTTCTTGATAAAAGTGATGAGCCTCTTCATTGGCTTTCTTTATAACTAGACATCTTTCATCTGCCATTAACAGGATGTTAAGGAGAGCCTGTACATCTGTCCAGTTTGGATGGTGAGTGCCATTTTCTGAGGATCCTCCTTATTTGGTAAATACAAAGTGGAAAATGGAGTATTGACCCAATAGTAGCCAGTAGGCTGGCCTTCCTAGTTTATTCCATCTATAGGATATTGCCTCAAAGGGAACTGTCCTGCTCTGGATGGGGATGCTCCCTGGCCAAATTGGATGCCCTGCCAGGTCTTGAAGGGGAAGACCATCCCTCCTTTATATGCAGGGATGTCTGTTGCCACTCTAGGCCTTATTTTAGGATATCTAGTAGTGGGGGTTATAGTGAGGAAAATCTTCCTGTCTTACTATCAAAGAAGGGTTTTGAAGCCTACTACATTCTCTGCATCATTAGGTTGTTCCCTTTCTTTGACAAATCAGTATTGTGTAAAGACATAAATGCTTGGACACAAGGGATTTAGTCCTATTTCCCTGACTGTTGGCAAAGCAATTCCAACTGTATGATGGCGTAGTAATTTAGGGAACCATTTAGGGGCCATTTGCCCATGTAGTCTGAAGTATACATAGAAAACCAATTCTTTTATTCATTGAATCACAATTGCACATGGACCAATATGCTAAAATTGAGGCCCAGTGAGCTCCCTTCAAGATGTGAAACAGAACAACCCCTGATGGCACAAAAGCACAAACCCAAAACCATAACCATAGAAAGAACCCAGAGAAAGTGGGAGCACATGAACAAAACTTGGATTCATAATTTCATGAGTCTAAACAAGTACTCACAAGTAAGCCTTAGCATCTCTTCTCCTGCCAACCAATACTGCAAGCAGTCCTGAATGGGCTGAAAGGGCATGAATCCCAAGTGGCATACATCCCAAGAGGCATGAAGCCCAAGTGGCACAAAGTTCAAGTGGCACAAAGCCCAAGCAGCAGGATTAGCATGTCAACTGGTACCACAAATGGTCCTAACTGGATCCAAGTGGCATGAAGCTCAAGTGACACAAAGCACAAGTGGCAGAAATAGAGGACCCCTGGTGTGCATGCCAGTTTGACTTACCCAGTCTTGGAGTCCATCTGCCCCACAGAAACCCACTTCCTTTCACCGGCCAGATGTTTCAGGCTGCTGATTCTTCGAGAAGGAGTGTAGAGAAATTCCCCCCTTGGCAGCTGCTGGAAAGTTTCCACAGTCCTGCTCCCGGTGTTGGCCTGCCACAGGCAGCAGGGACCCCAGCAGGGACCCTCTGGTAGTTAACAAGGTTCACGCTGTTTTGGCAAAATTGCAAAAAAAAAAAAAAAAAACACCCAGTAACCAAAATGTAGGTTCAGCTGCTTGCCTCAACAAAAGTAAAACTTGTGCTTTTGCTGGTACAAAAGGAAAGGTTTATTCAGGGTCCATGACCTGGAAGAATGGTGGACTTCTATCTCAAAGACCACCCACCCCCACACTCAAACCGCTGTTCTTGCTAGCATTTGTCACACCAGGGCTCTGTCCATTCCTCTTTCTAGCTTTTGGCTGCTCAGGCCCTATTCATTCATCTTTCTAGCTTTTGGCAGGCTCAGTGTAAGAACCTACACCTGTGCCATCTTGGCCAGTGGGGAAACTCGCCAATGTTCTGACTGTCTATGGTAACAGTAGTACTAGTAGTAACAACTTTAAATGGTCTTAAACACTATGCACATTTATACTCAAGTTACATAAATGTAAGATATATTAGTGACAACCCTGATCACCCATCAGCAATTGAAATGATATGAAGGACAGAGAAGGGTTGAACTACATGTTCTGTGAAGCAGCTTTGCTGATATTAGACCTTGCAAAACAATTTAATGACATCAAACAAATCTGTAACCTGTTGAAAGATCCTCTTCACATACACACACCTTTTTCTTTAAGACAATTCACTAATTGATCTTCTGGAAAGTGCTTTCAGAGGTTGGAGCTTTCCCAAGCTGACAATATTTCAAGGAGTGTCTCTCATGACAGAATAAATATTACCCCACCCTGCACTCCCACCCCAGCTTCTGGAAAGGGCAGGTTTGGTTTTAGACTGGAGTAAGTTGGGACTTCCTGTTTAATTATCCTTAATTGAGCAAACTAGACACTTTTTATAAGCCCAGTCTATATTTCAAAAGTTAAGAACAAAAGACCCTGAAATAAAATGACTTGTAAATTTTGGGAGCTCACATCTCTGTGTAAGAGCTGGGGTGGAAAATCTTGGACTTCCATGGCTCTTCCACAAATAAAGTGCACCTCCTTGAACATTTAAGTCAGAAATACTTATTTCACACTGAGCCTGGCCCCTCCACCCCCATGTGGAAAATGGTATGGGTCTTGGGGGAAGCTAGCCCAGCCCAGTGGGAAGACAAACACATTCTACTGAGGGGGTTGGAGTCCTACCACTGTGTGCTCTGGAACATACAGAGTTGGCGAGGCCTTTCTCTTTCTACAGAGAAATCTTCTAATGTCCATATTTTGTTCCTGGGATTGCTTCTGGCCAGAGAGGTGACTTTTCCAAACTTGCACAAAATTGCCATAGAAATTGGCAGAGGCCTTGCTCTCTGCCCTCTGAAAGCTTTAATGTGATCAAAGATAAATTGTATAGCCCAACCAAAAGAAATAACCATAAACAAATATAGTGAAAGTGGCTCTTTTTGTAAGTGTTAAGAGGATGCAGAGTAACTAGAATGCCTAGACTCAAAGAGGGCAGCTTCTTCAGGAAATGGTTCCTATAATCTTGGCTTGAGGGGAAAATCCTCATCATTCATTTATTCTACATTCTTATATTGGTTACCTCCTCATGTCATAGGCCTGAAGGTATCATTGCAAATAATACATGTTTTGAGAAGGTCTTTTTCAGAGGTGGATGAGGAAGTCCTGTACTCATTTGTTCTTTTCATCTGGGAATAGAAATGGCAAGCATTATTTTAGGCACTGTGGTTATAGAGATAAATAGAGAAAACCCAGACCCAATTCCCTACTCTTGAGAAATAGAGTGAAACAACAGTAATATGACCATGATCATGACTACCACTGTGTGCTCTGGATCCACGCAGATCCATGATCATGAAGATTGCTTTGTGTTAGAATTTAGACATGCATTATATTCTTAATTCTCACAGTGCCCTTAGAGATAGATATTTTTATTGTTTCATTTTACAGATAAGAATCCTGAGGCCCAGCAAGATTAAATAAATTTCTGAGTAAGGCAGAGATTTCTAGTTGTGTTATTCACTGAGGTGTCCCAAGCATCTAGGACAATGCCTGGCACATGGCAGGTCATCAGTCAATATTTTCTCATTGAGTAGTTGGCTTTCTGACTCCAAAGCCCAGGCTCTTAGCTATAGTTCCATGCAGTTTCTCTCACTAAGACAAGATCCAAAGAAGATGGTGCAGGGTTGTAACACTGCTAAGGCCTATGATGCTCCTCTGGTACCCCCAGCCCTGGACAGCCACAGCAAGGCTGAAGGCAAAGAAAGTAACCCTGGTTTTCTTTCTCTAATGCCAGGACTTTGTTGTGTAACAGTAGCTACAGAAGAGGACTCCCCACCAACAAACTGGTTGTTGGCATACCCACCTATGGACAATCCTTCACCTTGGACTTCTCACTGGACACCAAAATGAGAAATCAAATCACAGAGCCTGGAACCTCTGCCCCCATCACCTAACAGGCAGGGCTGCTGGCTTACTATGAAGAGGAAACCCCACAGTACTGTAAGGGGCATGGGATCCTTCTCCCTTAGTTTCTGAATGAGGATGCCCAGCACAGCGAACTCTGGCCAAGCATCTGCTTGTCATCACAGATTTATCCTTAAGCCCAAATCACTCAATCCAGAACTTTCTAAGTTCCCCGGGTTTACTCAAACAGGAATATTCCAATCTTTAGTCTGCTTTTGGCAGGGAAGCACAGATGCCTGTGGTGCCCCTGCCTCATCACCAGCTCTACCCCCTGCTTCTATAGATCTGCTCCTGGGAGGACGCTGCTGAGCACACAGTCACGAACCAGAATGGGCCCAATGACTTCCAGGTGGCCAGCAAGTGAGTTTCAATGATGTGGAGAACTTCAAAACCAAAGTGAGGCCCAGCCCTGCTGGGAGGGGTGGTCCTGGGTAACCCTGAGGTCTGTCAGTAACACCAAATGACAACAATCAGAAACTCTTTAAGGTAGGAGACTCCTGTAAAGTATCCTAGCATTTCACAGATCTCCATGTGACAGCACTTTTTTATCTTTACCCCCTATTGATGAAGAAAAGACAATGATAAGTAATTGTTCTACAGTAAGTAGCACTCTTGGAATAATTGTTATTTATTAAAGACAAATTCTGTAGTCATATGAAGGGAAGAAACACATATGATGAGGCATGTCATTTTATTCAGCCCATTGACGATATTTGGTGGATGCTCAAATTATAGACCTTTTGATTTACTTACATGTCCCCCAGCTTTTCCCAATATTATTGACTCTGAACTTTAGTGTTTGTATTTATTTTTATGCCTCTGTTCCCCAAGAGATTGTTAGCTCCTTCAGAGGGACCTGCACTTGTCCATCTGCATATCTCGCATCAGTTATCATGCAGGTCAGACTGTGGTAGGTTCTTCTAGAGTTGTAGACAAAGTGCTCCGGGAAAATTGAGGAAGAAGTGGGATCCTGGCTGGGGGTGATGGCAGATGGAATCATGGTGAAAGTCAGAAAGCCCAGAAAGCAGGCTTTCTGAGAAGAATCCTGCAGGAGCAAAGACACGGGATGGTAGAGAGAAAAGGGAAGGATGGACTCAGAGAGTAAGATATAGGCCCACACAGCTGGATCCCTGAGGAAGGACTGGTGTTGGAGGAGAGGGTCTGGAGAGGGAAAATGGGGCTAGCAAGTGTTACATACCAGTCCTACCCTTCAACCTCCAGCCTTACTACAGGGGTGAGCCATGGCACCCTGGCAGGGTTAAGGAGACGGGGAAGCCCACTCTGAGGGAAGACACAGCCATGCCCTGAGCTTCAGGGATCTGGTGGAGGAGAAAGGCCCTAGGGAGGACAAAGACGTGAAGTCGGAGAATTGATTCATGTCTTTGAGGAAACTTAGTTATTCCCTTTGGGAACTGAACTCATCGTGACCATCCAGCAGTACCCCCAAACATAGTGTTCAGTGTATAAAAGACCAACATGTTAAGGCTTCCAACCTAAGAAGTCCACACACCCACCTACTCCTCATGTTTCCACCCACACTCCCACCCCAGGCTATGCTTAGAACAGGGAGATTCTAGAATGACTCATGCCTGGAAGGGATCAGGTCTCAACCATCTAGACTCCCAGCCCAGAGCTCTGTTCAGAAACCTTAACTACTCACAGGCCTGAGGATGCTGGAGCAAAAAGGGCCCTGTCTAGATGAGGAATCTGAGTTCTTGAGCTGGTCTGGCTGGGCTGGGCTTCCCTGGGCTCCTTTACCTCCATCCTGTTCCTCACATAGACCAATTACCTGACAGAAGACTTGGTGGGGTCATGGTCTGGGTGCTGGACATGGACAACTTCGCTGGCTCCTTTGGTAGCCAGGGCTGATACCTCCTCATCTAGACACTAAGCTGGAACTAAATGAATAATGGGCCAAGGACAACAGGTGTAATTCAGTATTAACACCCTACTTCTTGAACTGTAGTTCCTGTCTCCTTCTGAGAAAATGACTTTGTCCCAATATTGTGATTTCCCAAATTTCATGCACCCCAGGAACTGAAGAAACTGTTAAAATTGTTGTTTTTCATTTCTTTCTTCTTCTTGTTTCTAAATGTAGCAATTCCTTCTCAGGGTGTTGGTAACCAGGGTTTTTCTTAAGGGGCCCTCAACCTAGAAACACTGCTTGCTCCTCTCTTCTCAAGAAGAAATCCTGTATTCAGCCTGTCATGGGAAACCTCTGCAAGCCCTCACCAGCATATGCTTGGGATTTACAAGTGGTAGATTGCCATTAACTGCCTATAACACATGTAGCCTCGGCGTTTTCTGTCACACTGTGCTATGACCATATGTGTGGTTGTTGTCTGGCTGTTCTCTGCCTATGGGATGTAGGGTGTTGATCTACTGCCTTCCCATGGTTTCTGACCAGTGGTGGTTCCAGCAAATCTTCCCACAGAGTATAGTGCTTAGCTCCTTCAACAAATGCACCACCTAAAGTTAAGTCTACAAGGCATCTTCAGCCCCAACCCCCAGGTCAGAGCCTAAGATCTCTCCACAGGCTGCCTCCCTAGCTCTCCCAGGGGCTTCAATCTGACTCCTGAAGGCCTTTGTGTGGTGTTCCCATACCCAAGTTTTCTGCTTTCAGACATGGGTTCCTTTTGGCCTGGTCTACTTGGGCTGCCTCTTCTACATGCAAAATGAATCTTTGGTTTGCATCCCACTGTCCCCAGATGTAGTGACTTATAGAGGCTCTCTAAGCATACTGTTAGTTCAAAAATGCCCTGGGGAAGACAAGTAGACAAAATAGGAGAGTAGCTTAAGGCATTCATAAATAGGAGCCAGGCGAGAAGGCACTTGTTTCAGAGTGTGCCAAACCACGCACCAATATTTACCTCAAGAACTCCACATTTCTGTGGGCAGCTTCTAGAGTACAGAAGACCACATCTGAGCCACAACACATTCTTTATTGGCTCAGAAGTCTGATAGGTGTTTTTCCTGGTGATGCTACTTAGGTGATATTACCAAGATGCACACTAGATGGCAGCAGAGAGGAGTATTTCCTGGGTTCCTCCATTTAGGTATTATTCCCAAGAATCACACTAGATGGCAGCAAAGAAGACCTTTTCCTGATGACTTGCACTCAGGTGTTATTTGAAAGATGCACACTAGATGACAGCAGAGAGGAGCATTTCCTAGTAAGCTTCACTCCTGTATTTCTGAAGATAACTCTCATAACAAAAGAAGAGTGTTTCCTGCTGACCTCCACTTATTTGTTATTCTCAAGATGCAAACTAGATGACACCAGACAGGAGGGTGTCTCTGCATTAAGGGCTCTGCCAACACCGAATTAAAATTTTAATGAGAATCCAGACCTTAATACAAAGCTCACTGTGAAACATATCCAGTTTTAGTCCTTTAATATGTCTTACCTCACCTACTGTTTTCAATATCCAATGAGGCAGGGACAATTATTAGCTCCATTTCACAGGTATATAATTTAATGACTGATTCTAACACACTTCTAAGTCTTGTACTGAAGTCTAAATGAACCAAGATGGACCAGAAGAACATGCACACAGATATTCAGAAAAGAGTAATGCAAATAATCCTTGCAGCTCTATTTGAATCTTGGCCATTCTACTTGATATGCCATGCACTCACCCTAGATTTTTAGGAGGATAGAAATTGGGTAGGCTGCTGGGGATGAGGAGAGGTGGGGAGAGAGGAGTCCTTCACAGGAGTACAACTGGCATCGGATGCCTATAACAATAACTTCTGACCTTCTACACACTGCCTGCCCTCCAGCCTTTTAAAATCTGTACTTCTTCAGTCAAGAACACAAAGACAGGAGAAATTAAAAGTCAAATAATAAAAACCTATTGCATCAAACTGGAAACCTAGAGGAAATGGATGATTTCCTAGTAAAAATAAACATTAATAAAATGAACCTTAAAGTAAGGAAAATACAGACTAATTAGCCATCTGGGACCTCTCTTCCCCCACTGGTTCTCCTCTCAATGCTCTGGTGTTTTCCTCTCACTAAACAGGGAAAGGATAGGAACAGAGTGTTGGACATCTCCCCTCACATCTGACTCCACCCAGTGTCTTGATCTCCCCCAGCCATACCCCATCCACTGAGGGCACCCTGAAGAGGGAATCTCAGGGATCTTCATTCAAATGCATGAGCTAAGACTTTTTTTATTTCAAGGTACTGGACTCACTTACTGAGGGGAAATAAATGAGTAATTTTTAAATAGTAGAAATAAATTGATACTTCCAAGAGACAAATTTAATATTGGGTTTGGGATATAGCAACAAGAAAAATAAAGTACCTAGGAATAAACCAAGGATGTAAAAGACCTGTACTCAGAAAACTACACAACACTGAAGAAAGAAATTAAGGAGAACAGAAACAAATGGAAGCATGTACCATGCTCATGGATTGAAAGAATTAACATAATCAAAATGTCCATACTACCCAAAGCAATCTATAGATTCAATGCAATCCCTATCAAAATACCAATGACATATTTCACAGATACAGAACAAACATTTCAGAAATTTATGTTGAACCATAAACAACCCTGAACAGCTGCAGCAATTTAACAAAGAAGAACAAGTATGAGAGATCACAATACCTGATGTCAAACTGTATTACAAGGCCACTGTAATGAAAACAGCCTGGTATTGGCATAAAATCAGACACATAGACCAATGGAACAGAACAGAGAACCCAAAAATAAACTCAAATCTCTACAGTCAATTAATTTTCAACAAAGGGAGCAACAGCATAAAATGGAATAAAAATAGCCTCTTCAACAAATGATGTTGGGAGATCTGGATAGCTACATGCAAAAAAAATGAAACTCGATCACCAACTTACACTGTACACAAAATAATTTCAAGGTGGATAAAAGACTTAAATATAAGTTGTGACACCATAAAAGTCCTAGAGGAAAACATCAGCAGGAAAATCTCAGACATTCCATGCAGCAACATCTTCACTGATATGTCCCCTAGAGCAAGGGACATAAAAGAAAGAATAAATAAATGAGACCTCACCAAATTAAAAACCTCTGCATGGCTAAAGAAAACAGCATTAAAATGAAAAGAGAACCAACCGTATGGGAAAACATATTTGCCAATGATACCTCAGACAAGGGTTTGATCTCCAAAATATATAAAGAACTCATATGACTCCACTCCGGGAAGACAAAAAAAAGACAATTAAAAAGTGGGCAAAAGACTTGAACAGACACTTCTCCAAGGAGGACATACAGAGGGCCCAGAGACATATGAAAAGATGCTCAGCATCACTAGCCATCAGAAAGATGCAAATTAAAATCATAATGATATATTACTTCACACTGGTCAGAATGGCCATCATAAACAAATCAGCAAGCAAATATTGGACAGGATGTGGAAAAAAGAGAACCCTAGTACATTGTTGGTGGGAATGCAGACTGGTGTGGCCACTGTGGAAAACAGTATGGAATTTCCTCAGAAAACTAAAAATGGAACTGCCTTTTAACCCAGCAATTCCACTGCTGGGATTGTACCCTAAGAATCCTGAAACACCAATCCAAAAGAACCTATGCACCCCGATGTTCATAGCAGCACAATTTACAATAGCCAAGTGCTGGAAGCAACCTAAGTGCCCATCAGTAGACAAATGGGTCAAAAAACAAACTATGGTATATTTACACAATAGAATACTACACAGCAGAAAGAAAGAAGGAGCTCCTACCCTTCACGACAACATGGATGGAAATGGAGAACATTATACTAAGTGAAATAAGCCAGGTGGTTAAAGAAAAATACCATGTGATATCACCTGTAAGTGGAACCTAATCCACAAAACAAATATGCAAGCAAAATATAACCAGAGACATGGAAATTAAGAACAAACTGACAGTGACCAGAGGGAAGGGTACACGGGAACAATGAGGGGAAGAAAGGAATATGTAATAAAGGACCCATGGACAAGAACAATGGTAAGAGGGGACAGAATGTAGAAGAGGGCAGGTGGGCACGGCATGGGAGAGCAATGGGGGAAAAATGGGGACAACCCTAACTGAACAACAATAAAAATAAATTAATTTAATAAATAAAGAAGCACATTATACATGGGTAGTACTAATTCCATATCTACATAAATGTTTTTAATAAATTTATTTATTCTTATGCATTAAAAGTGTAACTCCAGAAAGCAATAATGATATCTATTTACAGAATAACACCCTGGAATATGATAATTTGTTTTTATATATAAATAAAAAATTGAATTAAAAAATTTTTTAAGAAAGAACCATGCAGGAAAGTAATTGGGCGGCCATGGACAAATATCCGAGGAAAATTCAAATCGAGGTAAAGGGTGAACAAGGATCCCATAGAGGGCCATTTGCTACTTATCTTCCCTTCACCTTTGTTACCGGAACAGACTTGATTCAGCACCCCCACCTCCAACCCTGACCTTGTTCCTCAGTTCTTGTCTCACTTGCAATAGAAGGATTCAAGTGAGAGACAAGCACACATAGTAAAAATGAGATGGTGAGTTTATTTATGAAACACATGAACACAAAACTACAGGCAGGCACCCAGCTAGTTTGAATGCCCTATGTATAGTGGAAATAAAGTTGTTAGTAATTTTGTTCAACACACTTGAGCTGAGGCTACAAGTGGGTACTTAGCTAATCTAAGTATGTGACTATTGGGGTCAGGGGTTATATACCTTAGTCAGCTTCCAGGTTCCCCCTCCTTTTCCCCCTTCTAAATCTTGGGAACAATGTAAAGCTACAAAGGCTTTCTTCCTCCATTAGTAAAGGCTCTTTGTCTTAGTTAGTGAATTGCTGGATTTCTAGCACAGAGTCTCAAGGACTCCCCTCCTGCTGTGCTATCACTGCTTGTGATGTTCAGAATGCCTGGCAATCTTATCAGACCAGGCTCAGGAATGCTGAGATAATTGGTGAAATCTGGCTTCCTTTTGTTTCCTTCTACCTGCAGTAACACCTTATCTTTTCCACATTCACGATCAGATCACTTTATGTATTTTTCCTGACTTAGTGCTGATGCAATTCTAGAGACTAAACTAGAAAACTACAACTTCCTATTATTTGGTCAAAAAAAACTCAACAAGAAATGCGGAAAATGTGTTCTATTCCTCAAAGATCAGAAAAGAAACCACTGTCATGGTCAAGAAATGCTATTTTTTATTTTTTTTAATTTTTGAATTAAAGTTGACATTCGATATTGTATTAGTTTCAGGTGCACAGCATAGTGGTTAGACACTTATATAATTTACAAAGTGATCCCTTGATAAGTCTAGTGCCCACCTGACACCATACATAGTCATTACAATATTATTGACTATATTGACTTTTTTAAAAAATGTATTTTATTGATTATGCTATTACAGTTGTCCCATTTCCCCCCCTTTCTTCCCCTCCACCCCCACATGCTCCCATTCCCTGCCCTTTAGTTTTTGTCTGTAGGTCATACACATAAGTTCTTTGGCTTCTACATTTCCTATTGCTATTCTTAACCTCCCCCTGTCTGTTTTCTACCTACCATTTATGCTACTTATTCTCTGCACCTTTCCCCCCTCTCTCCCCCTACCATTCCCCTGTTGATATCCCTCCATGCCTTATATAAATCCCTTTAACATTTTTTATAATAAAGGCTGGGTGATGATGAACTCCTTGAACTTGACCTTATCTGCAAAGCACTTTATCTGCCCTTCCATTCTAAATGAGAATTTAGCTGGATAGAGTATTTTTGGATGTAGGTCCTTGCCTTTCATGACTTGGAATACTTCTCTCCAGTCCCTTCTTGCCTGCAAGGTCTCTTTTGAGAAATCAGCTGACAGTCTTATGGGAATTCCTTGGTAGGTAACTGTCCCCTTTTCTCTTGCTGCTTCTAAGATTCTCTCCTTATTTTTTATCATGGATAATGTAATTATGATGTGTCTTAGTGTGTTTCTCTTTGTGTCCAAGTTCTTTGGGACTCTGTGAGCTTCCTGGACTTCCTGGAAGTCTATTTCCTTCACAGCTTGGGGAAGTTCTCCTTCATTATTTGTTCAAATAAGTTTTCAACTTCTTGCTCTTCCTCTTCTCCTTCTGGTACCCCTATGACTCGGATGTTGGGACGTTTAAAGATGTCCTGGAGGTTCCTAAGCCACTCCTCAGTTTTTTGAATTCTTGTTTCTTCATTCTTTTCTGGTTGGATGTTTTTTACCTTTCTGCCGGTCCACTCCGTTGATTTGAGTCCCAGTTTCCTTCTCATCCCTCTTGGTTCCCTGTAGATTTCCCCTCATTTCCTTTATATTATCCTTCATTTGTTCAAGTAATTGTGACAATCTTTCTTCAAATCCTGTGAGCATCCTGATTACCAGTGCTTTGAACTGTGCATGTGATA
Source organism: Micronycteris hirsuta (assembly GCA_004026765.1). NCBI lineage: Eukaryota > Metazoa > Chordata > Mammalia > Chiroptera > Phyllostomidae > Micronycteris > Micronycteris hirsuta. The sequence goes on from PVJI01025807.1 coordinate 19,380, forward strand.
GATTGGCTATCTCTTCGTCACTTAGTTGTATTTTTTCTGGAGCTTCGATCTGTTCTTTCATTTGGGCCATTTTTTTTTCCCTCAGTGCACTTGTTACTTTAGGGGGCGGAGCCTTAGGTGTTCACTAGGGCGGGGTAACCCACGTCATTGTGTTATGATGCTGTCTGTGGGGGCGGGGCCTGAGAGAACAATGGTGCTTGCACTGTTCTCTGTGCTTCCCCAGCTACCCACAAGTAAGCTGGGCCCTTCTTTGCTGGCTCTGGGGTGGGCGGTTGGGCCTGCTCAGTTCCAAGTCCCTGTGGGTCTCTCCAATGAACTCTCCTGTGAGGCCCGGAGTTCCTCCTGCTGCCACCTCAACCCCACAAGTGTTTTCAGTTGGTGGTTTGAGGCTTATTTCCCAGCGTTGGTGGGTTGTGCAGTCTGCTCCCCTCCCCAGCTTTTTCTCCCAGTTTATCTGTGCACGTATGAGGGACCGCCCGGTTCACCAGTCTCAACCCTGCTGGGTCTGGGTCAGCCAGCCTCACGTTTCACCAAGTGCGCTGGCCGCATTTTGGTCAGGTGTGCCCACCACAGGCCTCTCTGGGCAGTTGCAGTGTTGCCGGTACCACTCCACAAACCGCAGTCTCACTGCACGCCCTCCTTCCAGCTCCACCCCGCTTACCGGTCTGGATGAACGTGTCTTCTTTAACTCCTTGGTTGTTAGACTTCCACTCAGTTCGATTTTCTGTCAGATCTAGCTGTTTTTGTTTATTTAAATTGTTGTTTTTCCTCTTTTGGTTGTGCGAGGAGGCACGGTGTGTCTACCTACGCCTCCATCTTGGCCGGAAGTCCCACTTTGCTGAGTGTTTTTATCATAAATGGGTGCTATACCTTATCAAATGCTTTTTTTTCATCTATTGATATCACCATGTGATTTTTGTCTTTGCTTTTGTTTATGTGATGTATTATGTTTATTGATTTGCACATATTGTACCATCCTTGCATCCCTGGGGGCAATCTCACTTAATCATGGTATATGAACTTTTTAACATATTGCTCGATGTGGTTTGACAAAATTTTGTTGAGGACTTTACCATCTATGTTCATCAGAGATATTGGCCTGAAGTTTTCTTTCTTTGTTGTGTCTCTACCTGGTTTTGGGATTAGGATGACACTGGCTTCATAAAAAGAGTTTGGGAGTCTTCCATCATTTTGGATTTTTTGGACTAGTCTGTGAAGGATAGGGGTTAGCTGTTCCTTAAATGCTTTGTGGAATTCTCC
>PVJI01025808.1:0-19893 GCA_004026765.1 Micronycteris hirsuta
TTTTTAGTAAATGTTCTCTATTATACTGCTTAAACATTTATTGAATCTTTACCTCGTTTAGTATTTATCTTTGAACACACCAGGTACAGCACAGATGTCCTAGAACAGCTCAGAGCTTATATTTAGTGGCTTGACCAAAAGGCATTCTGCGGACCTGGAAATATGTGTGGCCGAAGCAGTTCACCAAAGAGGAACAACTTATGTGAGAACCAGGAAGCCTTCCCGCTAGGGACCTCACCAACTCCAACCCTTGTTGGAAGAAGCTAGTCCAACAAATCAAAATTACAAATGAACTTTTAACTGATCTTGAAGCATCTGCTGAGAGCGTCACTATGTTCACAGCAGCCTAATACCTTGAACGATTCCTCATATTCTACATTTCTTTTTCATCAGTGAAGTTATTGAAATACAGTATTCTTCCTCCTATAGTCGCAGTGAGCCAGCTCCTGTGTGGCCAAAGCAAGCTCGAAAAAGGCGGGAATGTAGAGGGAAGACTCACTTCTGTGACATCGTCCAGTGCTGTGAGTCCCGCCCAGAAAGAAGGGAGAAGGAAGACCCCCTTTCGAACAGCTTGTGGATCTAGAGCCGAAGCTCATTCTTCCTACAAATATTTGGAGCATCTACTATGCGTTACTCTGTGCCGGGCCCTCTGCCAGAGGCTGAGGCCAGGATATTGAACACAACAGACCAGACCCCTGCTGCTTTGGGGAGAGACAGAAAGTAACAAATAAACAAGAAAAATTCATATACTGATCATTATAAGTAATGTTAAATAGGATAATTTGATAGAGTTGACTGGTGTCCCTCTGGATCGCCCACCAAAGAAGAGACCCCTGTGAGTGGTGACAGCTAAGTCTGAAAGACTTAGGAAAGCCAGCGGGAGGAGCAGGCCATGGGAAAGCCAGGGGGAGGAGCAGGCCCCACAGAGGACACAGTGATGCAAAGGCCCGGAGGCAGGAAGGAGTCCAGCAGGTTCTCGGACTGGACAGTCAACTTATTTTTTTCTTAAATGTTCACAGTGATCATGTATTACTTTATAATACATGGGAAAAAGTGATACTTTTTAACATCTGTGGGCATCAATCTTAACGAAATTCTGAGTGAAGAAGAAACTTGTAGGCACGCCGACATTCACAGCAGCATCACGGATAATGTGAAATAATAGGAACAACCTGAATGTCCGCCACTAGCTGAGCAGTTACATACATTGCAGCAAATCCATTTGTTGGAGATATTATAATCGTTAAAGTTAACAAGACTTTGGAATAATAGTAAACGAAAACAAGCAAAACATAAAATTGATGATCTCAACCATACAGAAAAAATAAAAAGATTTATAAAAATGTTTACAATAATTGTACTTGTGAGTAGAATTATTTTTCTACCTATTCTCTATTTTCCAAATTTTCTTCAATAAATATGAATTACTTTTATGAGTTAAAAAACAAAACAAAACAATTTGAGCTTTTAAATAAAATAGTCCTTTCTTTCCTCTTGGCTTTGGTAGCCCCAAAATGTTTTTCCCCTTCCCATCCTCTTGAGTCCACGCATGCACAGTTCTATCCCACTGCAACTGATAGACTTACCTGTGGATGTGACATATATTTGTGAGTGACTACGTACACATCAATGAACCACATACTACGTGCATCAGTGGCTGTCTTACTAAATCAGAATGCTGACTTACGGTGGGCTGCACTGCTCAGCTATGACCTGGGAAATCCATGAAGGACAGAGGCAGGCCGTGGTGGAGGGGGAGAGGAGATTTTGATACTCTGGAGAAAGTGGAATGTCCCAGTGGGCAGGGGTACTAAAGGGGGGCGAGGGGACTAAAGTTTAGCCATAAAACTCAGGGAGAGAACAACTGGTGGTCTGGAATTCAGAATCATAAGAAAACCAGGGTGTGGGCAGTGTCACAGATCAGATTTCTTGGAAAATAGATTCTGAGATGAAGATTAACAAGCAGGTAATCTTTGGTGTTGTGGGTTGAATTGTGCCCTCGTCCCTGCCAAGCTGCCAAAATAAATCAGAGCCCTAACTCCATACCTGGTTATATGACTACATTTGGAAAGAGAGTCTTTGCAGCTGTAATTGGTTAAAATTAGATCATATGGATTAGGGTAGGCCCTTAATCCACTATAACTGGTGTCCTTAAAAGAAGAGGGAGATTTGGACTCAGGGAGAACACCCATGACAATGCAGGCAGACATTGATTGGAGTGATGCATCTACAAGGAACACCAAGGACTGCCAGCAACAGCAGGAGCCAAGAAAATGGCATGGAAAGATTCCCCGCTAGAGCCTGCAGGAGGGACCATGGCCCTGCCGACACCCTGACTTCCAACTTTTAACCTGCGGAACCAAAACAGTTTGTGACCCGTTGTTATGGCAGCCTTAGGAAAGGGAAACAGATGGGGAGTGCCCCAGGAACTACACGTGATAGGGAGTAAAGGAAGCAGGGCCAGGCAGAGGGAGATGCTGAACTGTGACATAGCTGAAAAAGTGCCCTCAGTCCAAAAGCAGCTCTAAAGTTGGGGACATCCAATAGAAATGTTCCAAATGAAGGCAAAGAGCTTTTGTGTCTCCAGGATAGAACTGCCATTGGATTCGCCGCCCCAGGGGAGGGGCGAAACCTGGGGTGAGGCAGCTCCGTTGTGCTAAGTGCAAGTCCCAGAGAGGCGCTCGGCTGTGAGCCATCAGTTTCTAACAATCAGCAGCCAGGGGCCTGGGGCGGGAAGAGCCTCTGACCAGGAGAGAGAGCGGGGTGGACCACCACAGTGCTCATCACCAGTGGTCCATGGTGTCTGCGCTTGGCAAGGGCTCAGGGGCCCAGAGACAAGGTTTGTTTTATTTTTGGGGACCAACTGACCAGAGAGAGAATCAGAGGCAGAGAACAGAGAAGACAGAGGGGCTCTGAGAGCTTGAAGAGACTCAGAGACCTTTGGTCCAACCCCAAACCCAGCACAAGACACTATCCAAAAGCAGGGAAGAGAAGAGTACCGCCTGCCTTCTGTAGAGTGGTCCCTTCACTGGACAGCAGAGAAGTTCTTCCTTACTGTCAGCAAAGATCAGCCTTTCTGTGACTCAGTTTTATCCACCTTGCCATACAAACCTTTTTCACACAGTCACCTACTTACTCCAGCAGACAAAAGATTGGCTGAGTTCTATGTTTCATAGTTTCCTGTGGGACTTTTTTCTAGCTACAAGCATTCCCTCCCACCTCCATTCCCAGACCGCTGCTGAGGCTCACTGCTCAGGAACACCCGGGGACGCATCTCCCTTCCTCCACAAGGCAGCTCTGCAAATATTTGAAGAGGCTTTTTCTATCCTCCCTAAACCTTCTTTACTCCAGGCCAAATACCCCAGGACTAGATAAACTCTGTTTCTGTCCAGCTGTACAAGTCAATTGCACAAAGAGATCCCTTGATCTTCTTTGCATGATATTGTTTCAAACACTTATTTAATAATCATATATTTATTAAGCATCTATTCGGGGCCAGTTCTTCACGAGGTTTTGGGCATACAATAAACAAGAAAATTCCTGCTACATGAGTTTATGCTCTATGGAAGAAAAAATAAGGAAAAATCTGTCTGTATAACTCAATCATCAGTTGAGTGAAGAGGAGAAGAACCTGAGACACAGAGCTGCACTGCCTAGATTTGCATCTGCTCCACCCACTCCTGAGCTGTGTGTCTTTGAATCACTGAATCTCTTGGCCTTGTTTTTTTCATTCATAGAAGGTATTAAAAACAATGCTTACCTCACAGCATTGTCATGGGAATTAAATGAAATATTACGTGTGAAGCCCTTAAAACAGGGCCTGGCACATAGTCAGGGTTCAGTGAAACTTACCCATGATTGCTGCCATTGTTAGTATTAGGGAATTGAAGATTCTATGGGGAAGAATGGCATCAAGGATGATGTTCAGGGTTCTGCCTGCTCAGCCAAGGTGGGGGTAGAAAAATTTCCTGAGACAGGAATACAGGAAAAGAAACAGACCTGGCATAAAGTGCTGAGTTTATATTTGCTCATCTTTGGTTCAAGGGAATGGTAGGACATTCAAAAACAGTCATCCAAAGGCCAGTGGGGATGAATTTCTGGAGCTCAGGGGACAGGCGTGGGTTGGACTTAGAAATGTCCATAACCTTGCAGTAGCCCAACCATCCTTTTTTGAACACAGTCCATGTTCCCAGCCTCTAGAAATCGGGCGTCCAAAGTTGGCAATAGCACTTCAGATGTCAGCCCAGCCCAGAGCACAACTATGTCCAGGAACGCAGGGCAGTTCTTGGCATATGGTCAAAGACAGCAATCACCTACACTTGCCAATAGTGTGCCGGTTGCTGGGCATATGCAGAGAAGTAATGCGCACTCCCTGCCTCTCAAAGAGCTTCCTACCAGTAAATCAGTGGTTTCTCAGGTGAGCATAAAGCTCTGTTCATAATCAAAGAAAGAAAATGTTCTTCAGTGTTTTTAGCTATCTCACTTTAATTTCCTGTAGGAGCCCCCATTCTGTTGGCTGGCAGAAACTCAATTTCAGTCTGTTTGGATTTCGCTTGCCCTTTCTCTGGGGTTCTGTCCAGGTTCTAGGGAGTCTCTAGAGTCATCCAGAAAGAGGTCTTGAAATTTCACTGTCATCTGCACATGCTTGCATCTTCTGAGATGGCCGTCAGCCTCTCTGGTCCACACAGCACTTGCTAAGCCATCCTTCCTTCTGCTCCTCTTCTCCCATGGGGCTCTTAAAGTCTAGAATTCTCTCTCTCTCTCTCTCTCCCTCCCTACCTCCTCCTCTCCATCCTTCAGCCCTACCCCTTCTCCCTGTCTCCTTAAGGTGGTCATGGGAAATGCTGGGAGGCCAACTGAGGCCCTGTCTAGCACAATACAGGGGTGGACAAAAATAGGTTTATAGCTGCGAGTACACAAAACAGTTTATTCTTGTATTACTATTTATTTATTTACTATTGTGTTATTTATTTGTATTATTTGTTTTATTATTATTGCCATCCTTTCATATCTGTACTTATGATTTATCTTTTAGGTAATGATGGCTGGTAATTTAACCTACTTTCTGACCTCTGTACACCTCAAAGCTCTTCCTATCACAGGTCCTCCAAGGAAGAAGGCTGAGCTCCAGGGAGGACAGGCTGAAGGGAGCCTCTTACCAGCGACCCAGACTGTCTACTCACTCACCAATTCCTCTCCAAAGCCGGTCCCACAGATAAAAGAAACCTGAGAAATAAAAACAGATTGCTATCTCTAAATATTACCATCCCTCACAGTCCATCCCATGGCTGCCCTCTGTAGCTAGGTGGGTCCACCTGCAAGGCTAGACTCCAGGAACCTTTTGACTCCCTGATCCCCTCTCTCCACTGTCAGACACTGGGTCCATGATTTTTCTCCCGTTAGGATTATGGCTGATACTCAGAACTTGCTGCTCCAGCTCAGTTGGCTCCTCCACCTCCTGGTGTTTCAGGCAGAAGGGTGATGCGATCAAAATCAGAGGCAGGCAGGAAGACCAGAGTGTGTTTGCTCTAACCTAGACAAGATGTAATAAGGACCTACATGGAGGCAGGGACAGTGGGTGTTCACTTCCCTTCCCTTGGGGGGTGCCAAGGCCATTCCAAGGGGCTGGATAGAGGGTGCAGTGCCACAATCAAGGCTGAGAGGTCAGGGGAATCCGAAAAGCAGGAAGCAGGTTAAGAAAGCATGAATAAAAGCAGTATGGAGATGCTCCTGGTAGCTTTGGTGAGATCCTCCAGCAGGCGTGGCAGGTGCATCCATTACAGTTAGAGGGTTAACATAAGATAGTCATGAGAATGGAGACCATGGAAATACAGTTATCTAAAGAATTGGGTAACCAGTTGTGATGAGGAAATGACCTGAAAAACTCCAATTTCATATTGCAGGGGAAGAAAAAAGGCTTTCCTCTACCCTCTAGTTTAGTGACTGGGGCCTGTCAATTGACAAAAGATTAATAGGAGAAAGACATACAAATTTTATTTGATGTTAATATTTTAATTTTAAAATATGCACGGTCCCTGGCTGGTGTGGCTCAGTGGATTGAGTGCAGGCCTGCGAAGCAAGGGGTCACTGGTTTGATTCCCAGTTACAGCACATGCCTGGGTTGCAGGTCAGGTCCCCAGTAGGGGGCATGAGAGAGGCAAACCACACATTGATGTTTCTCTCCCACCCTTCCCCTCTAAAAATAGATAAATAAAATCTTTTTTAAAAATATGCATGGAAAGCCTTAATAGAAAGGAATTAAAGACTAACCGCCAAAGAGGCAGACACAAAAGCTTATATATCATTTTAACAAACAGTAATAAAGTTGTGGGGAATTTACAAGACAAAAGAAAAGGGGTGGGCTTCCAGAGGCAGTAAGCTGTGGGAAGGTAAATACATGGGGGAAACTAATGAGAGATTAGGGTGATTTTAGTAAGGAATGTCTGTGCAGCCTTGACTCAGTGCAGCCTTTCTGTCTTTACTGGTAAGCGTTGTTCTCCTCTTATGTGGGTGGGTGAGGGACCATCTTCGCAAGGGGAAATTTATGACCTGCAAAAGCAGGCTAATAGGAGGAGGGTGGAGAGCTCTTTCTGGACTTGCTCATCTTAATTGTCTTCAGCTACAAACAATTCTTATGTCATAATGGCATATTTGAGGGTAGCAAATTCTGATCCCATTTAATATTCAAGTCTGGGGTGGTTCTGACTTGAGCCTGAGTGAAAAATGGTAGCACTCACTAATTCAGAAGAAAAATGAGTGAGAATAGGGAGAAAACAAGTTCAGAATAGGTTTAGCCGGAGAGGCAAAAAGCAAGAGCTGGACTTACGGAAGACAGTGCCTTGAGGGCGTGATGCTGGCAGCCTCCAAGGTGGAGCAGTCCTGAGGAATAGCAAGGTCCAGATTAATGTTGAAGAAGATGAAACTCCTCGGAAATGGACAGGCCCAGGACCTGAGGGTTGTGGACGTTGGACGTTGGACGTTGTCCACATGGACACGGAAGCTGCCCAAGATGTGAGGCCACCATTCCTGGTGTGGCTGCTTCGCCTCTCTGTAACTATGCCCAGCAATGAGCTATCCCTCCCAGCTTTTGTCACTTGAACAATCTGTGAAACTTTAACATTACCCTTCACATCCCTGATAGAAATACTAAACGGGCCTGAGCCAAACACTTACCTTGAGCGTGCCTGGGGAGTTCCAAAGATACTTTTACAGTTAAGAAGGATTTTGTTTTACATCATTAGAAAGAAAGGTCAAGATAATGTTCTATGTATTCAGTCTACTAATCCCTCACTTCCAATTACTTCCCCATGACAGCTTGATCATAAGGGACAGCAGAGGGAAAAGGGTGAGGTATTTATCTTGTGGTTCATTTCCTGGATTTTATCATGTATAGGTAAGTCAGATCTCCTGTCCTATAAATAATAAAAGGCTATACTTCTCTCAATAAGATACAAAATGCGAGATGTAAAATGAATAAAGGCTCTTGGACTTTCTAGCAGTGATATGTTTTCTGTACCTGAAAAATTGAAGTTTAATATTCAATTCTAAGATAAGAGGGGCCAGAGAGGAAGAATGAGGGGCTGCTGCTGGGCACAAACAGACTAGATGACAAGTTGGCTAGTGGAGGAAGACAAATCGAGTCAGGTGAATTGGTTTCTTACCCAGGCCTTGCCCTTCTAGGCCCTGGGAAGTGGGCAGAGCACTGACTGCATTTTGGTTTCCTCTGTTCTAAGTGAGGATCACTCTAGTTTACTGTGCCTGGATTAGTAGGTTAGCAGGGAAAACACTTTTCAAACTCTTAGCTATTGGAGGTATGCATTGTTTTTATTAGGGAAGAAACTGCTGAGCCTTCATTTCGAATACCTGAAGCTATGTATACATTGTATAGGACTAAGAGGGGTGGCAAAGAGGAAGGATAAAGATCAAGACTTCACCTCCCACTCTCCTTCAGCTTTTGGGGAGAGCTTGGTAACCTGGAGAGCCGCCTGCTTCCAGAAGCTGGAGACCCTGGGTGGGCGGCTGGCACCACCGATGGCCCACTCCCTCCCTCCTGCCCCCGTAATAACCACTGCTCAACAAGTTTGAGTCCGCAGGCAGGTAAATGGCTCATAAATTGTTTGGTAAAGGGTAACTGTTAAGATTACTAATAGCGTGCACTATGCTGTGGGATATTTAAGGGAAATATGACCCAACTTGCCTTGGAGAAGTTTACGATTTATCAATCCACGTGGCTAGTGTTCCTTATGTTCTAATACAGAACCTTATGTCTGAAAATAGCCGGGAAAGCAAAGGTCTCGTGCCCTGCCTCTCAGCAGGAAAACATCTTTAGTTTGTACGTAAAGCCCTTGAGGCTTGGATAGGTTGAGTAATTTTCTCAAGGTCATTCATTTGGCTGGGACAAGAACCAGGGCTTCCCCTAGCCTCCTGGTTCTCTGTAAGACAATGCTCACATGCCTTCAGTTCACTTGCCATCCGGAAGTGTCAAGTACAATGTTGTGAAAATTGATTACTCTATTGTTTTGACTCGCCTTAAGAAATTTGGGTCACCTCAGACCGAGACTAACGAAATACCCAGAGCTGTCTCCAAACCTGTGATGGGCCAGGAGCAGGGGACGGCATGGATGCCATCCACCCAGAGGAACACAGACGCATGTGAAGAGGGAGGGGCAAAAATTTAGAAACAGCCCGGCTGGTGTAGCTCAGTGGATTGAGCGCGGTCTGGGAACCAGAGGGTCCCGGTTCGATTCCCAGTCAGGGCACATGCCTGGGTTGCGGGCCAGGTCCCCAGTGAGGGCCATGTGAGAGGCAACCATACATTGCTCTTTCTCCCTCCCTTCTCCTCTCTCTGAAAATAAATAAATAAAATCTTAAAAAAAAAAGCTAGAAACAATGTAACAGCACTGTGATAACAAAGGAAAGAGTTTGAATATATTAACAGCATTTTCTTTTTTAAAAATGTGGCAGGGTGGAAAAAGGAAGACACAGGAATGGCCTCAAGAAATGTAAGTACAAAGACATGTTGATTAAGAAATGCAAGCAGCTGCATGAAAGAAACACAAAAGAAAAGCCAAATGAGGATACACTCTGCCACTACAGGAAACTAGAGAAAATGAAGGTCCCTCCTTCCTTTACATCTGTCTGGCTCGCTCTCATAAACACACACACACACACACACACACACACACACACACACACACACACACACACGAGCGTGTAGCTCACGACCATCCTCTTTTAAGGTTGCCACAACTCCAGAACTCGAGACTATTTATTCAAAGAGCTTTTCAAATGCTGCAGGCTACAAAAGCCTCTTGACTTTTCTATTTCTTGCCTTTAGACTCAGTTGAAAGTCCTTTTCTTCTTCTCCTACCTCCCTGAGATGGAAGTCTGTGATACCATTAGTAGTTCTAAGATGGTGAACAGTGGAGTGCTGTTTAGTTGACCAGAAACTTAAATCCACTGGCTGCACTTCTGGTGGTAAAAACAGCACATCAGAGATCTGCCCTCGTGGTGGCTCAGAAAAACTCCTATCTGTGTTGGCCACACTTTTCTTGTGCCTCTTAGCATCCTTCTTCACAAACTCTTTTCAGATTCATCGTTTTATTTTCTTTTAATTAGTATATATTTTCAAAACAGTTTTAGGCTTACAAATAAAAATGAGCAGAAAGTATAGAGTTCCCATATACCCTGTCCTCCCTTCCCCAGACCCCCTGTTATCAACACCTTGCAGCAGTGTGGTGCCTTGGTTACAGTTGATGAGCTAATGTTACTACTTTATTATTCACTGAAGTCCAAGTTTACATTAGGGTTCACTCTTTGTGTCGTACACTCTGTGGGTTTGGACAAATGTATATTGACGTGTATCCAGTGTCATACAGACTGGTTTTGCTGCCTGAAAACTCCCCATGTGCTCCACCTGTTTATCACTCCCTTCCCCACCCCCTGGCAACCACCCATCTTTTTTATTATCTCTATAATTCTGCCTTTTCCAGAATGTTACATAGCTGGGATCATGCAGTATGTGTGTTGACTTTTCAGATTCTTTCACTTAGAAATTGGAAGAATCAGGTTAAGGTTCCTCTATGTCTTTTCATGTTTGGTAGCTCATTTCTTTTAAGCGCTGAGTAATATTGCGTTATCTGGATATCCCACAGTTTACTTATGCATTCACCTATAGGAGGATACTGTGTGTGGTTGCTTCCAAGTTTTGGCAATTATGAATAAAACTGATATAAATACCTGTGGGCAGGTTTTTGTGTGGACATAACTTTTTAACTCCTTTGGGAAAATACCAACGAGCATGACTGCTGAATCATATGGTAAGAATATGTTGAGTTTTGTAAGAAACTGCCAAGCTGTCTTCCAAAGTGACAATACCGTTTTGCATTCTCGCTAGCAATGAGTGAGAGTTCCTATTGCTCCTCATCCTTGCTAACTCTTGGTTTTGTCGGTGTTCTGGCTTTTTAACAACTCTAATAGATATGCAGTGGTACCTCACTGTTGTTTTAATTTGCAACTCCCTAATGATACATGATGTTGAGTATCTTTTCATATTCTCATTTACCATCTGCACATCTTTGGTGAGGTGTCTGTTCAGATCTTCGGCCCATTTTTTAAGTGGGTTGTTTGTTTCCTTACTGCTGAGTTTTAAGAGTTCTTAGTGTAACCCTGACTAGTATGGCTCAGTGCGTTCAGCATTGTCCCATGGACTGAAGTGTTGCCAGTTTGATCCCGGTCAGAGCACATGCCTGGGTTGTGGGCCAGGTCCCCAGTTGGGGCATGTGTGGGAGGCAGCTGATCCATGTTTCTCTCACAATAGATATTTCTCTCCCTCTCTTTATCCCTCTCTTCCCTTCTCTCTAAAAATTAGTTAATTAATTAATTTTAAAAAGAGTTCTTTCTGGATTTTAGATGTCAGTCCTTTATCAGGTGTGTCTTTTGGAAATATTTTCTTCCAGCTGGTGGCATGTCTCTTCAGACTCTCAAAGCTCCATCTATTTTTCTGAATCATTGTGTTCTCTATACCTTTCCTCCCTCTTTCCTTGGAAAGGTCTTCTCTGTTTGTCTGAAAACTGGGTGAAAGGAAGTCTCTATACCTAAACTCTCAAAGTCCTAGGAAGGAAGTCAGACAAACTCGAGTCCTGAAACCAGCTGACAATCCAAGATCTGAGGAGAATCAGCTACTAGAAGCTACAGCTCTGAGCTCGGGAACAAAAGCCTTCTCCTGGCCCTGCAGGGCCCAGAATGGGACACCGTGAGAGAATCGTATGCTGTGAGCAGACTGTCAGCTCTCGGAGGGAGCGTCCCAAGCACAATGCTGTGTGCAGCAGTCCCCAGCTGCTATCCCTTCCTGTCACTGGGTCGGGAAAATCTGTGGCTAATAACTGGACAGACCAGCTGGCTTTCATCAGCTCATGAACAATGCAAGCAAAAAGAACTAATAAATCAGGGGGTACAGTACATCTCACCAGTAAGTTTATTATTTTCCACGTTGGCTCAGCTCTGGACTATATCAGAGAAATGAATGGTGTTCTCTAACACAGCCCAGACCACCAGAAGAGGTGCCATGGGCGGGGTCACGTTCAGTCACACATGCACAGAAGCACGGGGGATTCAGAATGACCAAGAAAGTCATCTAAGAGACAGAGAGGCCTGAGAACTGGTGATCTCAGGAAGAAACCTGAAGTATCTTCCCTAAACTTCAGCCTCACATTTGCCCTGATTACCCTGTGCAAACAGGAGGAACTCGTTGGGTAGGTTTGCTGGCTTTTCACTATTGCCAAATACAGGTCCCAGGAATGGTGTTGGATCACCCACTCTACTGCCTTTTTGAGGCTCTCTCTCTGTTGGGCACCGTGGAATAGAAGAGAAGAGCCCTTTTTACAGAGAAACAAGAGACACCTAGAAAATAAGCTGAGGCAGGCCCAGGCTGACTGGGCCATGCGTGGGCAAGCCCGCACAGATTTACCTAAAAGTGAACTACTCCCCACCTACATAATTAATTCCAAATAAATAAAAATAAATTCTGGAGTGTTAAAAATATTCTGTTACTTATGATGACTTCATCGACCCTTTTATATATGTATATCAAATAATTTACCAAAATCTATTTCTTTCTCTCTCTGCCCCAGCTGCTGCTGACCACAACATGGGACTTGAATGATCCCACTCAAATGATAGGGCCCAGCTACCCGCTGGGTCTCATTGGACAACTATCCCAAACCCAAAACTGGGCCCGCCCAGTCCTGGGGTCATCACAAAGTGCTGAAGAAGATCACTGATTGACAGACAACATTCATTCTTAGCTATTTTTCATGGTCTGCCCTGTCTTTTCTATCATAAACTTAGAAAGACATCTCATGCTGACGTGTGTTTGGTATGGGGGCAGCTGAAGGAGGAAGGGCATCTCAGACTCCTGCTGAGTTTTCTTTGCCAGTTACTTGGATCCTCCTTCCAGGCAGCTGACAAGTCTGTAAAACTTAAACATTCATACCTATCAATAATAAATGCTGCTGAACTGTTACCTGTTCTGGCTTCTTTGTCATGTAACCAGCACCATGTGAAAATAAAAATAAATAAATCTATTTTTAGACACTTTCAAGATTGGGAAATACTAATTTTCTACCCAACCTTGAAATTGTAATTTGCTTTCTGCCAAGATTTAACCTTTAAATTGCTTTTCAATTTAATCTGACTTTGCTTCCCGCCACCCCCTACCCAATCCCTTCCTCCTGCTTCTCTGGTCCTTTTCACAATTCTTCCATTGCAAACTGACAATTTCTATCCTGGGACCTGTGAACCACCCAGCACTCCAGGTCTCAGCCATCCTAGGCGGGGAGCAAAGTGCGGCTCTCACTGCTGGGAACTTGAATGTAAAATGTACAGGAGTGGGTTACTCAAGGGAAAAGGGTATTCCTTTCCTTGAAGTTTCTTTCAGAAATAATTGTCCTGCCTGACAAGCAAGTTGGTGAGAGCACTGCTCTGCGTAAATTCTGAGGAAGACGAGGTAGGAGACTTCTGCTGAAGGGATGTGTTGTTGGCAAACACGGGCAATTCTTCTGATCGGAGTCCAAATGCAGGGCAACTTCCCCATCACAAACAGCAGTCCTACACCTCTCACTTCAAGGAAAAAGACTTAAGCTTGTTGCTCCCGATATAAAATATATTTATGACTACTACTAACTAGCACTGTTGAAGAAGAGGGGCAATTCTACCCGAAGCTACAGAGCAAAATAATCAGACTCAGTCCAAGGTGAATATGCTCATTCTCATCAGTTTGCTTACTAAAATTCTGATCATGTGACAAAGTAGTAACTTCATGGAGGAGCTATTATTACAGCTGACATTGTAATAAAGCAGTCAGGTGGGGTAGGCAGGGGGAGCTAATCTACCAATGTTATGGGGTAAATAATTACAAGTTGAAGCAAAATTATGAGTAAATGTCCCACCGCTCTTACACAGTTTGACTATACTAAAATTAATGACTAGGACCTGGAAATGCAATTAATTTTGATAGAATGCCCAGCGTAGAGTGTGGGCTTTTGTGTCAGACAGCAGACAGGTGGTGCAGGACTTAGAGCCTGAGGCAGCAGACCCCTGTGCTTAGATTTATCTCTCAGCTAACTTTCCCCAGCTTGTCTGGAATGTAACTGCGTGGTGCAAAAGTGTTCACCAAGCCTGTACTTAGAGGATAAAAGATTCTTTTTCATGTCGAGGCATTTAAGGGATCACTAAACAAATGCAAATTCCACCCTAAATGCCTGGGCTAACTAGCCACTGCTGCAAAGGGGAGAGTTTGGGCATTCGTTCAAGGAAAGGTTTAATGTTTCTAGAACAGAGATGGCATTTTTTAAAATATCGTTGATATTGTATGCTTTTATAATGGACATTGTGAACATATACAAAAGAGAAGAAAATAATATAATGAGCCCTTGTATAGTTATCAAATTTCAATAATTACTAACATTCTGCATTACCATTTCATCTAAACCCTCCAACCTTTATTTTTAGAACACAGATGGCATTTTAAAACAACCATTTCCCCGTTAAAAAAAATTTTAATTAAAAAAATGAAATAAAATTGTAAAAACACCACCCCCCCACCATACATCAAAATGTAATTTTGTATAAGATGTGATTATGTATAAAGTGTGGACTTTAAATTTTTCACACGTGTTTGTGTCTCCACAAGGACTCAGTAGCTGTTCGAGTCTAGTTCAAAAATTATTGTCACCTTTTTGCTGTCCCCTTGTACCGCATCAAAGCAGCTGAAACTCTGTAGTTAATTTGAAAAATGCATTCTAAAATGCCCAAGTTCTTAAGCCCCAGAGGAGAACAAGGCAAAGCTAAGCCCTTCACAAACAGTAACAGAAATGATCTCATTAAGCATCACTGTCCAAACACGCCTTCTCTTCAAACAGACCAGGTAGCGAGCGGCAGAAGGGAGTGCTGGCTCCTATTTCGTCTCCACCTAAAGGTTTGTCTCTTAAGCGGAAGCTGAAGCTTAGGTTCTTCTCAGAGCTTGCTTGCTTTAGAAGAAAAGAAAAACATTCCAAAGGAATTACTTTGAACACTAAAATTTATGGTTTAAATAATGCTATCGCCGTTGGTCGTAACCTGAAACACAGAATCAGCAACACAGAAAGGCTAATGTTTGCACTGGTTTCCCTCCTAATTGTGACGGCCCTGCCGCGCCGCACCGGCCCCAGTCATTCAGGGCAGCAGCCGTCAGCTTTTCACGTCTGGCACACAGAAACCAGTGACTGAAATTCTGCGGCACACCTAAAAATATATTTTTTGCTGATCTGAAAAGAAAAGGGTAATTTTGATTGTTTTACAAAAATAATATTAATTACCTATCCTTTCTGCTCCAAAGTGACTGTTTTTAAAAACCAGGTGTCTATACTTGCATAGAAGGATTTCTGGTACCAAGAATTGACCGATCACATATAACTTTATGATGTGGCATGACCAAGAAGATGCGATTCTATTATATGACCTATATATTTATGGTACATGATATTCACACTAGATTGTTGTGTTGGCTGTTGTCATTTTTTTAATCTGACAATCTAAGGGAAAAGAAGTCAGTGCCCCTGACTAAATAGTCAGGTATTGCATATTTTAAAAATTCTCACTGATTTAATGCAACACAAGCACTTTCTGTTCATGGCAGTTGTTTGAAGGGAAAACAAAGCTTTATGCTGCTTACCAGATCAGGAGCTAGTTAATAATTGGTGTGATTGATACAATTCAACAAAATATTTTTTCATCTTTACTATGTGCTTGGGGTAAATCAGGGAAGAAATCATCATAAAGAGTCCCTGCCCTTGTGAACTTCCTTTCCAGTGTGGGGAAACAAATAATAAACATTACAAAAAGTCAGTATTTCTTATGCATGAAGGTGTTAAATAGAGTGAGAGGTGAGAGAATAAGCAGACTGGACAGCACATCACAGGGAAGAGCATTCCAGGCTGAAGGAAGGGCTAGAGAAGGTCCCAGGAGGCTGGAGAACCACCAGATTCTTGGAGGAACAGAGAACGTCCAGTGTGGGCACGGAAGGGTGAGCAGGAGTGGTGGCAAAGAGAAACTCAGAGAAGTCAAGGGAGAACATGTACGAAAATGGTAGCAGAATGTATCACCCCAAAATACGCCTCTTTGGCATAAGGAGTATTTTGAGCTGATAATTTGGAGAAACAGCAGAGAGAAGAGAAGCTCTGAGAAGTTACCTCTTTGTCAGAAACTATCACTTTTATAAGGGAAATCTCCATTTGTATGGGTGCCTCCTTTGTACCAGGAAGGAAGGTTGACTAAATCACAAGAGACTCTTAGTAATAGGGAAGGCGCCACTTAAAACTGCACAATAAACCTTACCCTTGCTTACCCTGCTCTTCCTGGTAATCCCCTGTTAACTGACCTCCCCACGCCCTCCTGCTTTTTGCCTTCAGTGGAACATGGTGTTTAAGCTGGAGTTCTAAACTATCTAAGGGAGTTCTTCATTTTTCCGTGTGTCTCCCATGTATCTAAGCTTCTGTTTGCTTTTCTCTTGTTAATTGGTCTTTTGTTATGGGGGTTCAGCAGAGAACTAAAAGGGTAAAAGAAAAATTATTTTTCCTCCCTTACATAAGGACCCTCATTTATCCTTCTTGAAGACTTCTTGCTGAGAGGGTTTTGTCTTAGAAAAGTGACACATTTCATGGCAAACACTTTGTCCCCAAAGTGTTTGTTCCACATTTTCAAACATCAGAAGATAAGACATGGTTTAATTTTTCTAACTTGCATGAGTCACTCTGCAAATCTCCATTTATTGCCATTTTTTTCCTTAACATTTAACTTGCAAATGCTTTGTGCATAGCTCTTTCTTTTTATCTGCAGGAGAGAGCTTCCTTTTGGAACTGTTTGTCCTCAGATAAGTGTTATAAATCTTACCTTTCTGTTGGCTACAAAACTGTTAGCTCTTCAAAATGGCATTTGATTTTAGTCCAGACATAAAGTTTTCTTTTCCAGACACACTTTCATCACAATTATGAACTTTACCAGCTAAGACATTTTATCTCTTTCCATTTCCCAGTCCCTAAGCCCTCCATCTTCTGGTCCCACTCTTACTCCTCAGGTCTATTTCCTGTGCCCTTTTAAAAGTTGTTATCTCCCTATTATTCAGAAGAGAATTATCCACCTCATGCCTCAAACATACCCTTTGCATATTGACTTTTTTCCTCCATTTTAGTCATTTCAAAGCATCATCACAAGAGAAAAGCTAGAGGTCATATTTTATAAAACACATTTACCTATATGTGATAGAGACAATGCCATTATTTCACCAAATCTCATCTTATTCTTTTTTCTTTCTAGGTAGTTGACATTTTCCAGCTTACCTTGCAGCTTTATTGGGGTCATGTGACTCAGTACTGGCTAATGGAGGATGTGTGGAAGTGACATAAATCACTCCCAAGTCTAAACATTAAAAATATATAATTCTCAGCTTCCAGTCAAGATGGCAACATACGCAGACATGGCTTGCCTCTTCACACAACCACATCAAAATTACAACTAAAATATGGTCCGGCTGGTGTGGCTCAGTGGATTGAGCGCGGGCTGGGAACCAGAGGGTCCCGGTTCGATTCCCAGTCGGGGCACATGCCTAGGTTGCAGGCCAAGTCCCCAGTGAGGGCCATGTGAGAGGCAACCATACATTGCTCTTTCTCCCTCCCTTCTCCTCTCTCTGAAAATAAATAATAAATAAAATCTTAAAAAAAATTACAACTAAAATATAAAACAACCATCATTCAGGGAAGTCAGAAATTGAGTTGAATAGAAGTCTGACAACTATGGAATTGAAGAAACCACATCCATCCAAACTGGTAGGAGGAGCACAGACACAGAACAGGCTGGCCACATAACCATATGGATAAAAATTAAGGAGAGATATCTCGGGAGTGAGGAGTCCCACACCCACAACAGGCCCCTCAGCCCATGGTTCCAGTACCAGGAAGATAAGTCATCACAATTTCTGGCTACAAAAAGCAGCAGGGATTGAGTCAGTGGAGGAAGCTACTGGAGCCCTAAGCAGTTCCTCCTGGGGAACCCACAGTGGACTCACCTGCTCAGACTTGCTCCCTATGAGCTCCAGCACCAGGGTGGCAACTTGAAGACACCAGTGGTTTTCAGGAAAAGACTGAAGTGTCTGGCATCAGGGAGAGCAGAGGCCATTGTCCCTTCACTGAGCCCTCCCTGCACAGAGTTGGTAGGCTGGTGCCATATCTGAGACTCCATCAACCTGGCTACCAAAGTTCGATGCACCTTGGAGATCCCCAGAGACTTGGGCCCACCTGAGCTGCTTTTCCATGGAACGGCTGGTCTTAGCTCCTAAATCATATCGAACAAGCAACAGCTGGATTCAGTGAGTCCTAACAGCAGCTAGATTAGAGTCACAGCTTAGTTTCACCTGGGAAACTCCAAGCCCAGCACAGGTAGCAGCCATCTCATATTGCTTTACAGCTCAGGCAGAGTGCCCCAGGCAAAACACAGCCAGGGGCTGACCTTGGAATGAACCTGGTGGACAACTACAGATGGCCAACCTACCCAGTGGATAACTACAGATTATGTCAGAGCACCACCACTGTGCCCCTGCTCAGCTGATCCTCCATGGAGGGTGGAAGTTGGTAGTCAGTGGTCACAGCCAATCCTTGCAGCTAACTAGCCTGGGAAAATCCCTCCCATTGATCTGCCAACAGCAACCAAGTCTCAACTACAAGACCAGGGAGTACTCAGCCCACACAAAGAGTGCACCTCAAGTAACCAGCTTGGGTGATAGGGGAGGCTGTGCCACTGGAACACACAGGACACCTACTACATTAGGCCATGCTACCAAGACATTGAGTTGAAATAGCTCTACCTAATATGTAGAAACAACACACGAGGCTGTCAAAAGAAGGAGACAAAGAAACATGGTCCAAATAAAAGAACAGATCAAAACTCCAGAAAAAGAACAAAACAAAATGGAGATAAGCAACCTATGAGATGCAGAGTTCAAAACACTGGTTATGAAGATGCTCAAGGAACTCAGTGAGGACCTAAGCAGCATAAAAAAAGACCTAGTCAGAAATGAAGGATACACTAATTGAAATAAAGAACAATTTACAGGGAAACAACAGTAGAATGGATGAAGCTGAGAATCAAATCAATAATTTGGAACATAAGGAACCAAAAAACAACCACACAGAACAAGGAGAAAAAAGAATCCAGAAAATGAGGATAGTATAAACAGCCTCTGGAACAACTTTAAGAGGTCCAACATTCACATTATAGGGGTGTCAGAAGGAGAAGAGAAGAGCAAGAAAATGGGAATCTATCTGAAAAAATAGTGAAAGAAAACTTCCCTAATTTGGTTTAGGAAATAGACATACAAGTCTAGGAAGCACAGAGAGTCCTAATTATGATGAATGCAAAGAGGCCCACTCCAAGATACATCATAATTAAAAGACCAAAGGTTAAAGATAAAAAGAGGACTTCCACCAAGATGGCGGCATAGGTGGACGCACTACAGCGCCGCTCACAACCAGAGAGTTTAAACAACGAACTCAATAGTGAAAAATAAACAACCAGAACGGACAGAATAGAACTGAAGGTAAGTCCGACACCCAGGAAGTTGGGGAGGACGTACATCCAGGCCGGTAAGCAGGGCAGAACCGAGCAGAGGAGTGGAGTGAGAGGCAGTTTGCCCGGAGGAACTCACCCCGGGAGCACCTAAACAAAACACAACCCCGAGCAACAGGTGAACCTCGCAGGCCGGTGGCGTAACTGGAGAGGCCAGTGGGAACCAGCAGGGCCGAGATTGGCGGAAAAGGCAGTGGGGAACTGGGGAGCAGAGGGTGATAAGGAGCGGCGGTGAACGGCAGACGCCATTGCTCCCTCCCAGGCCCTGCCCCCAGAGGAAACGTCACAAAAAAGCAACCCAGGTTACCAGGCACTGACAAACACCTAAGACTCCGACAGGTGCGCCGAGATAAAAAGAATGAAAATAGCCAAAACAAAAGATCAGAACAAATTACAACTAACGGACGAAGAGATAGCCAAATTAACAGATGCCCAGTTTAAAACACTGGTAATCAGGATGCTCACAAAACTGGAAGAAATAGTTGAACAAATGAAGAACACAATAAAGATAATGGAGGAAGATTTACAGGGAACCAATAAGGGAAAAAAGGAAGCTGGGACTCAAACCAATGGGGTGGACCAGAAGGAAGAAACAAGAATTCAAAAAAATGAGGAGGGACTCAGGAACCTCAGAGACATTTGTAAACGACCCAACATCCGGATCATAGGGCTGCCAGAAGGACAAGAGGAACACCAAGAAATTGAACGTATTTTTGAACAGATAATGAACGAGAACTT